>APFE030405721.1:66989-138993 GCA_000404065.3 Pinus taeda
CTCAAGGCTACATCAAACCATTTAGCCTCGTAGCTAGCCCTACGAGGCAGGAGCAGGCTCTCTCCGGTCAAACTCGGTGGATTTTTCAATAGGATGAGTTGACCAATTAGAAACACTGATATTAGGCTAGTAAACTGATAAGGAGGGTTGATTTAAAGTTTTTGGGGTTTTTGGTGGCAATTGGAGGGAGTGCAATTCAGGGTGCGGGGATTGAGCTCAGTTTTTGCAGGTGGTCTTTGGGGCAGGCAAGGTAGGAGTTTGTACTGATGCCTTTAGCTGAGATGGATGATCAAGGAGAAAAGAAGAGAGGCTAAAGAAGGCAAACAATGACTTTGAATCCTCTCTAGACAGTGGAAAACATAAATATTAAACAAAATTGAAAGCTGAGCATGGCATGCATGAATTCAAACTTTATCACTTCTTTTGTTTAATTAGCAGCAATAGAATAAGAGATGGAACACATAAGCACACTTACAATGACAAGTAGGAAACACACCATCAGCACAATAATCCACAAGAATCCACAATGATGTCTGCAAAACCCTGGCCTTCCTTTTCCTCAAATTGCAGAGATACAAGTAAAATATACAATAAAGCTTCTCCCTCAAGAGTGCAACCATGAAAATGAGTAAGAGAAGGCATAATATAGAAGGTCTAACTCCTTTCCCCACCTCTAGGGGTCGAGCTCAGCTTCCTAGGAGCTGTTGCAACTAATTCTAAATTAATCACTAGATAATAGGCCAGCACAACAACTTGCCTCCAAAACTTAGGAAACCTATCCATGCATTACATATTTACCATCTACATCAAAGAAACTTCTAGAAGTGGTCAAGAAGAGTAAAAGTAACTAATTGCCATGAAATTTACACAAAAATCCATCATTTACATGACTCAAAAGTCAACCAAGGTGAAAACAGTGTTTTGCTGGCCGAACTGGTCAAAACTGGCAAATTTGCCTGAGTGGTCGCGCCCCTGCTCTAAGTGGTCGCGCCCCTGTTTCAGGAGGCTTTTGGAGGCCTTCTCGGTGTCGGAATCGGGCGCAGGATAGCTCGTTGGAAAGGTATTTGAGTCTAATTTCCAACCCAAGTGGAATGTTTCAATTTGGAGTTGATTTGACCTGTCAAAAATCAAATCTTCCAAGACTGGTCAAAAAGTGCCAAATGAGGCTGCCTGAAAGAAGAGTGTTGTTGCAGTCAACTTTTGAATGCCTTCCTCAACCCCAAATTTAGCTCAGGATAGCTCATTGGAAAGCTATATTTTTCTAGTTATCATTTTACCCATCAATCAAATCATTTGGTCAACCAAGCTAGGAGAAAACTTGATTTTCCCAAGGTCACTTCAGGGGTGTCTTTGATTCTCCTGATGCAACGGTATTCTTGACATTTCTCTCAAACCATGACACCTGTGTAAAAGGTGAAGGAGGTTTTTCTTCTTTGGAATGTTTTGGACACAAACCTCTCTCAGTTTCCCAAAATTCATCTTTGATTTCTCTGAAGCATCATTTGAGTGCGACTTGTCCCGATGTGTGAAACAAGGAATTCTGTCGAAATGAAGCGAGATGAAGGGGATAGGGGGCTTCTAAATTATTGGGGAAATTTTTGGGAGTGGGGAGGGATTTTAGGAAGTAGGGGAATGTGGAATCTCAGAGATTGAGTGAGGGGAAGGGATCCAAAAGGGAAAAACACAGGCCCAACCTAGAAAATTGCCAGGTTGTAGCTAGAAACTAGGGTTTGTGCAAAAATGAGGAATTTGGCGGATCTAAGGGATTGGAAGTGTTTTAAAAGGTACTTTAAGGATAGGGGAAGGTGTATGAACATCAGGATATGAGTTTTGTGGATGATTTGGCCGCCCAAGAGAAATTGGCTTCAAAACCCTAGGAGAGGGAAATGAACTTGCCAAGGCACAACTGAAGCGTGAACAAGATGTAAAAAGACTCATTAGACACTGACATGATAATGAAAACCCTATGAATGATGATAGACTCAGCTAAATGATGACATAGACTGCCATTTGGATAACTTTAGAAGGAGTGAAAGCAAACCCTAGACCTAATGCCTAGTGACCAAATTTTGCTTGAAAACTCTTTGAAATGACAAAATTTGACCTTGACACTTCAAAATAACTTTGTAAGAGCATGTTTGATCACTGGAGGAAGGCTGGAAAGACTGACACTAACAGGTCGACTTGATTAAATGTTTGTAGGCCGACGTTGAGGGCTATTTGGATGTTGATTTGTTGAGCAAACTTCAGATAGTTTTCATGGTGGTGTAGCATGCTTGAAGGAGCTTCTTGATGGTGCCATTGCATAGGACTAGACTTGAATTTGATTGGAGGTTATCCCTTTGACTTAAATATATATTTATACATGGTGTAACATGCCCTTAAGGCCTTCAACATTTCCTTTTGACTATTTGACTCACCTATAGCACTTTGACATGTGCTAGACCTACTTCAATGAGCAAGAAACTCATTGACAGATATTGTAAAATAATATTTCTTTTCTTGAATAAGTACAAATATCAAAAGTACATTTATGAAGGCTGTACCTAGTTACACTTTCTTTTAACACTTTGGTGCTAACTTGAATCCCTAGTGATGTGGATCTTGGATTGAAAATTCATGATTCTAGTTCTATGATTCAATATTTGTGCTCTCCAATTGTTATAAAATACTTCCCATAGGTGATTGAGTCTAAACAATTTTCTTCTCCTTATGTTCATGATTTCCTTAGATCTCTATATCATTTTTTCCTAGATCATGTAACATAATGTTTGTAATTATTTTATGGATTTTGGTATTTCTTCCTTATTTTCATTCATCTTCTTTCCATTCCACCCATCATTTATCTTTTAAGGTTTTCATGAGAAGTTGATAAATCCACCTTGTTCAACATACAATCATCCATTTCATTAAATTTCTTCTCTGGTTTAAAGAACCTAAATTTCAAGTCTTCACTTTCTTCATAAGTCTTGGATGAGCTTTCAGGAAGTTTAATTGGATTAGTAGTCTTTCGATCTTACTTGTAAGTTACACCTTTTTAAAACCTTAATTTGGAGAATATCTTAATGGTTAGTATTTTCCTTGATATATTTTTGAGATTTGAACCCTTCTGAATATGAAATTTTGGTCTGTAATATTTTGATATGTCTTCTCTACAATGCCACATGTTTGACTAGAATTTGATGTACCCAGCGAAGGTTGTGGAAACCTTCCCAAAACTTTTTTATTTTTGGTTTCTTCCCAAGAACAAACTTGTATAGTGTGCCAAGTGTGCAAATCTTCAAATATAATTATAATTTTTTTAATTGAGGTACTTATGTATGTCTCCTAAAATCTCTAAAAGTTTCACAGTCTAAAAAGTCTCATAAAAATAAAAAGTTATAGCAAAAATACAAAGTTAACCTATTTGAAATTGATTTTTGGACTATTAAGAAACCTTCACTTCCATAGGGCATATATTTGAAAGTATAGTAAACCAAAGTATGAATTTTTTAGCACACGTACTTGGAGGTCTCTCCTTTTTCTTCTAAAAATTTTGTGATATGAAACATCCATGAAAATAAGTTATAGTGAAAATGCCAAATTTACTTGTTTGAAACTGATTTTAGAAGCATTAACGAATCCTACTTTCTTAGAGCATATCTCCAAAAGTATAATGAACCAAATTCTAATTTTTTTTTTATCGCAAATACCTAGTGATCTCGCCTTAGTCCCCTCGAAATTTCAGGGTCTACAACATCCCCACAAAAAATTATAGTGAAAATGTCAAACTAACTCGTTTGAAACTGATTTTAGGAGAATTTAAGAACCCTAACTTCCTCATAGGATATCTTTGAAAGCATAATGAACAAAGATATGAAATTTTAATTAGATGTTCACTAATAACCCTCCTCAATATGCTCCAAATTTTACCATCTAAAGCGTCCCCAAATTTTTTTTATAGATAAAATGCCATGATGACTCCTTTGAAGTAGCAAAGCCTTAGGATCATAAGCTGCGATACCAAATTTTATGTACCTTGTGCTTTAAAAATGATAAGGAACCAATAATTACAATCTTATTTGAGGGGAAAACCTTCTTTTACAATGAATACAATGTACAAAACAAAATTTTATGATCCTATGAATAGGTCTCCTTAGCATATATAGGAGACAAATTGTGCAATTGTAATAAAACGAGACTATGAAAGTTTTTAGACTACATAACAATATAACAATAAAAATGTACACTCACTATCTAGGGATTAATAAGGGGTCCCAGGATTAACGTGGGGCTTATATATAGCTTAACAAATCCTATTTAAGATGCATATAAATACAATTACCTCACTCTTAACAATGCACCTAAGTGACTTAAACTAGATTATTGTGATATGCTTAAGCTACTCAAACAAGGTTTAATTGGCCAAAAATTTAGTCTCGATACTTTTTATTCCATAGTATATATATAATATATTTGCTTTATGATGTTGCATGTACAAGTGCAACAACCAATAAGATGTTAATTCGCAGCACAGACAATGAAACAATTGGCAATTATGCTAGTCATTTGGACAAACAATTCACTCCTCTGTCCATGACCAAGAGAAAAGCAAAAAAATTGAATTTGCAAATCAATTTCCACAAAAGAAGAAGAATAAAGATATGTTATCAACATATATTATATTAATTGAATAAATAACATTTTTCTTTATTTCTAGAATTTATTTGCTACACCAATATTTTTGTTTAAGGGGAAAATAATTATAAAAACACCCCTAAATAAAATTATTTTTTTGTCCACATGCAAACAAAAGAAAAGACAATATCATCTTCCATATTTGACTTTTGAAGGATATGTCCTAGTCTTCTATGGCCCTACTTCTATGACAATATCCTCCTTGCCACCAAAAGCTCAAGTTGTACGCACTGATCTTGTTGACTTGCATTGTCAACTTACAATAATTGTTAACATAAGTGACAAGCTAATATCTCAGTTCCTGTCCTACTTTGTTGGTTGCAATGTTTACATAATAGGATTCAATGTCATTAAAAAAAGAAAATATCAAAGAGGATATGCTAGTCACTGAATTTCATTGACTTCAACCTCTATCATTACTACAATACCAATGGTGTGTATTGAATGTAGACTTACTCTAGATATTACAATTGTTGCACAATTGGAGAAGATATAGATTATTTAGTTGGCAGTTTTATGGAGGCCAACAAAACAATTGTCAATTTGAAATATATGTGAAAGATGGTGAAACAAGCAATGACAATACCATGGTCTCCTCTACAATATTCGGATCTTGTTTTGGTTTGCCTATTGCTATTGATGTTTTTTAATAAACCTATTTGCTATTTCTTTTAAAATAAAGCATGCTTGCAAATTTTTATTTATTTATTATTTATTTTATTTTATTTTTATTTATTTATTATTTATTATTATTATAATATTCCAGATTTGATATGTAGTCATTTTGAACTCGAACAAATCAACCTTAATGGGTCCTCACAATGTATATTTTTGTTTATTAAAATGTGAAGTTTTTTTTCCTCCAAAAAAATTCCAGGCTTACATGGTTTCTTGGTTGCAAATATTTGCATTTTTCCTTCAATTTTTAGTCAATTCTCTCTTTTTTTTGCAAGTCGACAACTTTAATTAATTCAAAAATCAATTACATCGCGGCTGGTGCTTTTCTCAAAAAACTGAAGCCTCAATCCAACTGGATTTCTTGGCCAGTAAATATAGGAAAAAAGTTTGAGATAATAGCAAAAAAAAACTAGAAGACCACATATCAATGGCCCAAGCGGCCCAAAATTGTTGAGAGAACAAAAAATTGACCTGTGCTTTTCATCATTCCTAATTGTTGATAGGAGTCGGAGATGCATTTTCACCCTCATGCTGACAATGGAAGATCTCATGTACATGTGATTCAATATGAACCATACGTCCCTCGAAGTTGTACAGTCTGTCCTGGAGCCTCTTCTTTCTTCTTCTAAGGGAGTCCTAACGATCCATGATATGCCACTGGTTGCGCTGCAAGCCATTGAGGAAACTTATTGCCTCATTTCTATCATCATGTCATTGTTGATAAATTGTTGCTTAGATTGATCAAAGATGTGCTTCCAGAGAATCAAATGGAGATGGGAGATCCACACATCTAGGGGATGCACATGGAGGTTGATCTACATTACCTTCATTAATAGCCTGAGCAGTAATAGAATAAATTCCCTATGCCTGTGGCCTTCTCCCACGACGTGGCCTTCCCCGATGTCGGAGCATTGCAACCCGCAAGCTCCCCTTTTTCCTTGAAAAATTTTGATACATCGTCAACCTGAACGACTCATGCAACCCGACCAAACCCCCCTAACCAAGCTATGAAGGGTCCTTCATCCATACTATGTGACATTGGTGACCTATGAAATAGATAATTGAGATAGTACAGGCCTTCCAAGCACCTACAAGAGTTAAATTATTTTCCTGACTACAAGAAAAGACTCTGCCACCATATTCAATAGACTATCGTGACAGGAGACTAGTGGAACCACAAAGCATCCATAAAAATGACACCAAGATCCCTTCCATGCATAGGCTCCCTTCCCTACCACCCATAGAAGACCAAACAATAGGGAGAACAAAAAGCTTCCTGCTACGAGAAGAGTATTGATAGATGCGAAGAATGAGCAAAGAGACCAACTAAAACCATCAATCCACAACAGAAAGAGAGTGAAAACACAGAGTCTCCCTCCACCAGAGAGGAACCCAAGGCAATGCCTATTAATATTCCCACCTCCCCTGAAGATTTAAAGAGGTCGAAATTCATAACTATGGAGTGACCAAAGAGGGGAAATTACCTACAGACGGACCAAAATTCCTATAAAAATGGTTGAAATGCCATGATGCTCCACCTCCAATTATTTTTTCTCCATAATTATCATCCAAGAGACCAGTTGTAGTGATACTTCCTCCCTATTCAATCTATGCCATGGACCAGGGTCCCGTGTAAATGGTCGGGCTACAACATTGTATTCTTGGTTAGCATAAATCGACTAGTGTGTTATTGGATGGATTCTTTGTCTATCACAAAGTTGAAAGGGTGCACAATGTCAAAACCATGATAAGCCCACACTACTTGTACCACCAACGTTCTCAGTGGTCATCTCCCCTATGCACAAGGCATACCATACAGACACAACTCTAAGCAATATACTCTGTATGACCTCAAGAATGTTCTAGTGCGGAACCTTAAGTCCTGCCCGCTCACCACGTCTCATCATCCTGATACCCTCGGGGAGTTGGCATTAAATCCCATATCTACCCCCTTATTTTCCTCGTTATCCACCCCCAATGGAGACATTTGCGCTTTCTTTTAAAATAAATCATGCTTATATGTTTTCTTGGTTGCAGTTGTTTGCAATTTTTCCTTCAAGTTTTATCAGATACGCATGAGTGAGAAATACAAACAAGAATACTCTAAATTGCAAGAAGATATTGCAAGGGGAAAAAGCACGATTCTTTTCAAAAAAATGGTTCTAATTGGCCCAAAAGGGTTGCATAGCACATGTACATGTTTATATAGTTTCTTCAAACCACTTAATGATGATTCAAAAATCTCATCTGCAACCTCTTGCAAGAACAAATGTTTAGGCAAGTTTTCAATATCATCCTAATTGTTGATCAACTTTCTTTTTTTCCTTTAGTAGTTATTTCATCCTTTCTCATTTTTTTCAACCATATATTTAATAAGGTTATATGGGTATCAATAAAAAAACTATTGCATACTATTGGAGTACTTAAGACAATTTATGTGTTTTTCTCCCCATTCAAGCCATTTTTCATTGAGTGTAAACAAATTATCATGACAATGGAGTACCCAATAGATAACATGCTTTATTGCACAAGGTGCGGTCGAAAAATACTATTTTGATATTGACATAATTTGTAGTGAACAATCAAGAACACTGGTGACAAACTAAATTGCACTCTTCCAAAGGATTTGCGTAAACAATTCTTTCCAAAACTTCTCTGAATATCCTTTGCACAATACAAGCAAAACATCTCAAATATTGTTTTCTTGTTGCAAGGGTTCCCATAACTAAGAACTTTACAATTTCGATGGAGAATATCATTGTTGACATTAAAAAAAACAAAACAAAACAAAACAAAAACAAAACAAAACAAAACCACAAAAAAAACAAAACAAAACAAACAAACAAAAACAAAAACAAAAACAAAAACAAAAAAACAAAACCAAAACCAAAACCAAAAAAAAAAACAAAAAACAAAAAACAAAACAAAACAAAAAACAAAAAACAAAAAACAAAAACAAACAAAAAAACAAAAACTATAGACTTTATCTCATATCAATTTCCATTACAAAAAATATAACTACATGAACCAAGGAAAACAATAATTATTTTTGCTATATGGAATACCGTAATGTGACGTCTTTTACAGTTATGTAAATTTGTTAACAAAATTGTCGTAGTTATATAGTGTCATCTTTTAAAACCACGTTAATTAGAAAAATAGAATTAGAAGTTTATGATATATACTTTGTTACATATCAAATACTTTAGACATTTGAGATTAATGTTACACGCTTTGTTAAATTTTCC
Source organism: Pinus taeda (assembly GCA_000404065.3). Lineage (NCBI taxonomy): Eukaryota > Viridiplantae > Streptophyta > Pinopsida > Pinales > Pinaceae > Pinus > Pinus taeda. The sequence continues at coordinate 75,593 of APFE030405721.1, forward strand.
TTTGGGTATATTGTTCTTTACTTTGGATAATTACATTTCTTCATTTGCATATTAAATTCACCCCACGACATCATATCATTATTCAATAACATATACAATTATATAGAAAGAACAATATCATCATCAATGCAGCGGAACATAAAGGAACAATAGAAGAAAAGCATTCACAAATAGAGACACCGAGATTTGTCTGAGACCAAGGAAAAACCCGCTACAGGGAAAACCCTTTCAAATTATTCTTCTTATTCGATTGTCATTGAATGAGTCAACAAAAGAGAGTATAATGATCCATATCTTCAACCATAATCCTATCGAGAAAAATCAAATAACATCCATGAGATGAACCCAACAATGATAATAATCAAAACCCTGATTCAAAAGCCTACGATCAACTGTCACCATTTGTGGTCAACTTTTGAACGATGTGGTCAACTAACAAAATATGCAGTAAACTGAAAAACTCAAACCCTAGCTTCCAACCACATGTAAAGAGTGATGTTCATGTGGTTGAAACCCTCCAACCGCACGCATGAGCCTATGTGCCTACGGTTGTGACCGACAACTACTTGTCTCATGCATGCAGCTAAAAACCAAAACCCTAAATACACTTGTGAGCTTCATACTTGTACGAACCAATCTTCATGATCCATCCTCAAACCTGTGCGAGCTTCATACCCTGCAATATTGGAACTAGACGAACCAATATTCGTGACCTGGCCTCATACTTGTGCAAGACAAACCCAAAGAAATAAGAATGATCATGGTGATGTCCAAATGAGGGTCACTTGAGTTGTATTTATAGCCATCCATCGGTGTCCAATTTCTCTTTTGGGTCAACCTATCCTTTTGTGTACATGTGGGCTTCAATTCAAAATCACACTTTCCCTTATCCAAATTAAGTGCTTCAAATATCAAAATTGGTCCTCTTGAAAAGAGGAATATAATCACATGATTGGAATTTATCACTAAGCTGCCAAATTAATACTCCCTCTCAGTTGTGGAGAAATTTCTACTGCATCACGTAATCATCACAAGTATCCTATCATCAAATCATATCCTATCTCAAGTATCTTGTCATCAAATGTCGTCATTGCTCATCTCTGCCTATCCCTACTTATCTCTTGATTTTCTTTGCTCATATGTTGAACATTCTTGAATCTAAAAGAAGAAGAATTTCGTATTGGATGGGAGCCTAAGATACCACCCTCTATTCATTGAGGAGCCATTTCTACCACCCGGAATCACTGTAAGCAGGGAGCCCAATGCTATTACCTGGGAAACATCAAAGAGCTTATCATCAAGGATCCTTGCTCAACTTGGAACAACATTGGGGAGCTCAGTCTCAACCTGAAATAACAATGAAGAAGGTCCTACAGGACACTCTCAGCTCATGTCCATGACAGTGGGGAAGGTCCTACGAGACACTCTCACCCCATGTCGAGCAATAGGTGAGATACCCCTTACCAAGCAAGGATCACAACCATCCCATGATGCAATAAATGGGCGAGATACCATTTTCTATATGAGGTAAGGATCACAACCATCCTATTGCTCGTTTATCTTCCCAACAATGAAACTCAATAGTCATGTGGTAAAACACCTGCGTCATAATTAGCTTGGGTGAGATACGTGACTTACCAATGGTAAGGATCACACACCCCCAAGCACTCTCTCAACCCGTTGGCAAAATGAGGAGCGGGAATCTGAACAATCTCAGCTTGTGGGTATGATGCCAACAAGGGTATACTTTACATAAACCAAGATATGGCAAGATACCCATCTTGTTAAAACAGACAAGGATCGCACACACTCTGTGGGTAATAGATAGGGGAGCAACATCTATGACCTTATTGTATAGAGATCCCTCAACCCCGAGAGCCTTCCATCTCAATTCCTCACCCTAGGAGCTCAACAGGGGGAAGAGTTGGCTCAATGTTCTTGATTATTCATACTCTCTATAGATCAAAAACATATCATCGTGCTCATATTTGGTATCGGTTTAAACATCGTGTCATAATAGAAATTGTCTCTTGTTCATGGAGGACATCAAATCAAATATTATATCATTATTATTATTATTATTATAATATATATAGAATATATATATATATATATATATATATTATATTATATATATATATATATTATATATATATATATATATATATATATATATATCACAAAAATGATACCTTATTCATTCTCCCTCTCGCGAAGGCGGCAACCATAAGCCTAAGGTTGTCTCCTACGGAAGCATTCTCTTAATAAATGAAGAGATCTTAATCTCAGCTATATACGGGATTCTTTGCCAATTAGATCCCACTCAATATTATCATAATGTATCGTTGACATATCCAGAACTTGCTCAAATAACTCTCCAAAGAGTTTCTTCAACCTACCTCACAGTTAGCCATGACAACAACATTGTACTCAACCTTGGTCATTCTTAAAGCTACAAACTTCTCATCCAATAAATATCATGGCAAATCTCATGCTAAGGCAGCACCTAGATGTGCTTATCTTATCAATAACAAACCCAATTAACATCAATACACTGATGCAGTCGCATATCATAGGAAGAATATCTAAGACCAAAAATTGATCATCCCATGCAAATATCTCGAAGGGTGCTCGACGACAACTCAATGTGTATGAAGTGGCTCAATCATGAATTGACTCAGGTTGTTTTATGCAAAACATATATATATATAGATGGGTGTTCACATGAAACATCAATATTTCAATCAATTGTCGATTGCAGGTCCAATAATATCTATGCATAATTCAATTGGAGTGTCCAAGGATTTGCATTTTCCAATTTCCAACAACTCTTCAATAACTTCATGGTATAAATTTTATTTTCCAAACTTTGGAAAGTAACTCATTATGCCACGATTCTTCATTTCAAACTTTAGAGTCCAACTCCCTCTTACTTTGATCATCAAAGGCCCATTACCTGACAAGAATAGACGATCAACATATAAAACCAAAATCAAAGTCATACCTTGGACCACTTTTGAAATAGAGTTTTTGATTGGCACATCTTCTTGGATTCACCAGGTAACTGTCAATGTGGACATACTAGGCTCGAGAAGTTTGCTTTAAACCATGCAATGTTATCTGAAAACATTATAATGATCAAAATAATATGCTTAGCCTCACACAAATCAACACTTGTGCAATCAAATAAACTAAGTCAACTTATCAAGACTTAGATGCCAAATCAAATCTAATATCAAAATCATAAAATGTTCTGCCAATATCCTTGTGACAAACTCTTTGAACCAAATGTCAGGTAAATCTCACATCCAAATACCAAGCCATGAATGCATCTATTGTCATCCTTATGATCATAACATGAATCATTTCTGCCACTAAATATGAATGCATACATCAAGGACAAGTCATATAAGTTCCATCCATTCATTGTGAGATTACCGCATATTGAATCACAATTGTTTATACTACAACAAGTGTGCCAAAGCTAATGAAGCCAACACAAAATTATTATTGAATACCAATATTATTCTCTGAAAGTCACTATGCCCACATAGCATTATTATCAAGGAAAATCATCAGATATCAAAAACCCTAATTTGTTATCACTATGAATTCAATCAATCGATGAGTCAAAACATATATATGAACTATCATGCATCATGTCAAAGTTTTAAAGCATGATCAACCCATATGACAAATATTGTTAAATCCTTGAAATTGTTATCAAATACTGTCATATACTAGCTTCAATGATTAGATCAAAATAACATGTGAATATGCATATTTTGGTCCCCTGCAAACACACGTTTAGTCAACACATTCACATTCTCTATAGTAAGTCAAATATTCAAACTTCCCTGCTCATAGGACATTCTATAGTCTGCTCCATGTCTGTAGGACTGTCATACTCTAGGTTCACTTTTGATTTCGTGCATGAGGCTTCAAATTTTGTGACCTACAGGCACAACCTCACCCATATACCTTATTTTGTGTGGTTGTGAGGCTTATAACTGCACTCTTAAACCTTCTTCCATGCGGTTGGGGCTCAAAATCATAGAAACGCTCTCTTCTCATACCATAATTTGTTGTAACAACCTTGGTCAAAAATCCATGTAAAAACTAATAAAGGTAAAAGAAGACCTTGGTCATGGGACACATATTCCAAGTTAAAAGTTGGGGAAAACATAGTGATGGGGATCACATGAGATTAATTAATGGCTAAGGAAATTAGCAAGGGAAATGGCAAAAGCTTTGGAAAGGCATGAGGCATTTATTGGCATTTTATTTATGAAAATAATGGAAATTAGGAGAAAAGGGAGGTGAAAGGTCACATGTTGTGCATGAGGAGGACGATGAGGTAAATAATGGAAAAATAAAGAAAATAGAGCCCTCATTAATAATAAAAAAGGCTTTTGAGGATCAGTTCGTTGACTTTTGTCAGTTTAGTTTTGGAGCTTTCTCTCTATTCTCTCTCTTATACTATTGGACACTTAGAGTTTTATTGGAGCACCCTGGGAGGAGTGTGGCATGCTTGGAGTTTTGGAGCAATAAGGCAAAGGAAGAGTAGGAAAGTGCAAGAGAGCATCGGGATCAGAAGCTACAATGGGTTTGTTTGCAGGTACCAAGTTCCATGTATATTTTCCTCACTATTTTTGGCATGCATGGCATAAGAATGTGGTTTCTTAGTCATGGTCTGTCATTGGCATGGAGGATTTCCTGGATTGATAGTGGATTTTCCTAGCCTTTCGATTTCCTGGATAGCCATGGCGTTGTGGGTTTTTCTTTTGTATTCTGGTTTGTTTTCTTGTGCTTTTGGCTGCGGGTTGAGTTATTAGTTCCTAGAAGCCTTGGTTGGACAAATGCTCTGGAAGCCCTGTAACAACTTGGGTTGATTTATTAGTCCTGGAAGCCCTCGTTGGAACAAACGCTCTCGAACCTTGGACAGCATGGGTAGAGACCACTCTGGTGATGGTTAGTGATGTTCGACCATGATGTGGAATCATTGGTTGAGGGTTGAGGTGGTTTGGCCTTTGGAAGTCCTGGATGGTTTTTCTTGATTCGTTTTATGGGATCCCATATTCATGCTTGGAATATGGCATGGGGGTGACTGGATGAAAGATATTTAGTTCAACCTAGTCTACTGTTAGATCATGAAAGAAAACTATATTAGGTTCTAAAACATATATTCATCATGGTCATAACATGTTAACATCATCTACTTCATCATTACATCATGACATCAATATTCCATCAAGGGTTAGTGTTAAATGGTTAATAGGAGTATACTTCAAAAATCATGATCACAAAATCACTTATTTATCATATAACTCAATCCATTAAGTCAAGGAATCCAATTTTACCATATGTAGCAATTACTAAGCTTATCAAAACCTAACCATGGTCAACAAGAAGATCCTGAATATCACTATCATTGTTACATTTATATCATCATCGTTATCATGCTTATCACAAATATTACTAATAGTATCAAGCTACTTTATATAAGAATCAATGTATCATGAAATCCATCATGTCTAAAAAATTAAAATTCTTTGCCAAATATAAAGTATACTAATAAATCAAAGATCATTGTTTCTAAGTAGCTTTACCGTGACTTAATAGAATGTAATATACTTGTCCAATACCAAGTGCACCATCTCATTATAAGTTCCATGAATCAAACTTAATTTCATATGCAATATGAACCATCATGAAGGTGATATTTCCATCAAACCTTAGGGCTTACCTTGCCATCCAAAATTTGCAATTGAAACATAACATTGAAACAATACACCATATATACCTTGTATTATTCAAATACTTGTGCACCTTAACATTGGAAACTTGGAGCACTTTGTCAACTTTTCATAAGGTGCCTCTTTTCCTTTTCTAGCACTAGCTCTTCTCCTCCTACATTGACCATCTTTTCCTGCACCTTAGATTATCCTCAAGAAGGATCCACTTATCACATCTCATCGGGAGGTTAGAAGTATCCAAATACTCATTATACATGCAAGAAGTATAAATAATAATCAAAACAATAAAGCCAAACATGAATAGCATCATAGAGAGGTAACATAAATCTAAAATGTACTTATCTTTTAACGAGATGAGATCAATTCCCTCTTGAACCAGCCTTCAAGAGTCATGACTATCCATTGACCATATAACATTGTTCCCTTCAATATATTCATCAATTTCACCAATAGCCAAGGCATAATTAAGACTAAACCATCTAGGTCTACATCAAATCTGTCACAAGTGCTTTAAAATCTTCACTTTAATCATGCTAGGATTTCTAGATTATGTATCTCAAATATTTGTCATAAACCAGGGTTTCTCCCAAATCCCAACCTCGTAATATCCATCAAACCCTAATAACCATATTCCTTAGGGTTTCCTTCAAACCCTAGTATTATTTTAGTTCTCCTTAATCTTCTTGTGCTTCCACCAAAGGTGTCTTCATAGGGGTGATCTCAATGACTTTTCTCCAGCCCAGCTTTGAAACCATGTTAAATTTTCCTAGGGGTATATTGTTCTTTTTTTTGGATAATTTCATTTCTTTGTATGCATATTACATTCACCCCACAACATCATATCATTATTCAATAACATATGCAATTATATAGAAAGAACAATATAACCATTAATGCATCAGAACATAAAGGAACAATAGAAGAAAATAATTCACACATAGGGGCACTAGGATTGGTTGGAGTCTAGGGAAAAACCCACTATGAGGAAATCCCTTTGAAATTATTCTTCTTATTAGATTGTCATTGAATGATTCAGCAAAAGAGAGTGTAACGATCCATATCTTCAACCATAATACTATCCAGCAAAATCGACTAAACAACATCCATGAGATGAACCCAACAATGGTAATAATCAAAACCTTGATTCAGAAGCCTATGATCAACTGTCAAACTTTGTGATCAACTGAAGAAATCAATGGTCAACTAAAAAACTCAAACCCTAGCTTCCAACCGCATTCAAAGAGTGACTTGCATGTGGCTGAAACCCTCCAACTGCATGCATGAGCTTCTGTGCCTACGGTTGTTACAAAAAGCTACTTGTGTCATGCCTACGACTGGAAACAAAAACCCTAAAAACACGTGCGAGCTTCGGACCCTGCGATCTTGGACCTGTACGAACTAATCTCCATGACCCAACCTCAGACCTGTGCAAGCCAAACCCAAAGAAAGAAGAATGATCATGATGATATCCAAATGAGGGTCACTTGACTTGTATTTATAGCCATCCATGGGCATCCAATTTCTCTTTTGGGCTAACATGTACTTTTGTGCACATGTGGGCTTCAATTCAAAAATACACTTTCCCTTGTCCAAATCAAGTGCTTCGAAGATCAAAATTGGTCCTCTCAAAAAGAGGAATCTAATCCCATGATTTGAATTTGTGATTGAGCTTCCAAATTAACACACTTTTTTCAAATCACTTTGAAATGAAAATATGCTCTCTCTCTCTCTCTCTCTCTCTCTCTCTCTCTCTCTCTCTCTCATGTAACTAGCTCACAAAATAGAAGAAAATATAGATCAACGACTTTAAAATTATCCTCTTCGAGAGGAAACCTCCTTTACAATACATAAATGAATAATTCTTGGATGATACAAATGGTAATATCTCCTTGGTATATATAGAAGTTTAAGGGGTCACAATATAATCAAAGCCTACATAACAATAATAATGTAAAGACACAATAATAACAATAGTGGCATTTTATGGGGCACACCAATAACAATAGAGGGCTACACTAACAATAACAATAAGGGGGATACACTAGTATTATAGGGGCCTAAAACTCTCTCTCTCTCTCTCTCTCTCTCTCTCTCTTTAAACAAATGAGCTAATTTTTAAGTTTTGGGGCTCAAGACCATCTTCATTTGATTTTCTTCATCCTACCAATTCCAACGGTAGGTGGCACACTGCATAACTCCTCATGGTTGAGGAGATATGCCTCATCAAATTTGGAGCTCCATTTTATGGTCAATAAGCCCCAAAGTAAAATATTAATGGCAGCTTGATGGCTGGTCAAATTTGGGATTAAAGTTGGTATTAATATCAAAAAAAAAAAATTATAATTGTTATGGGCCTTGAGCTACCCAAACCAATCCTCCTTCAAGCAAGAAAATCCACTTTAAGTCGACCTCAAAGGGAATTTAAGTTTTGGCTACATAACTCAATTTTGAAAATTCAAATTTTAAATTTTTGTAGGATAAGTTCCTCCCTTTGAACGGGCCGGCCTCCCCCTCCCTAGAAGTCTCTTCATCCACTATAAATAAGGGCTTGTCTGCCCTCCAATTAGGAAATATTACACACATATTTTGTAAAAGTTATATGTGATTTCCTACGGCCTTGTGTAATAATTCAGAACTAAAGGAGTAAGTCGAGTTTGAGATACAAATTAGGCTTAATTTTTATTTTTTGGTTAATGGTTTTTCATTGGGTTTGTGGAGTGACTTAAGCAAGGTTTTTTTAGGCACAATTTTGACCCTATTCCTACCAAGGTTTTCGCCCTCAGATGCATACAATTTAAGGCCTAAAGTTTGCCTTATCGACACATATTTATATGGCTAGTTGTGGAATCTATTTGTTGATCTCAATATACCTTCCACGGAGGCATGTCTTGGTACTATTATGAGGCTATTTGTTAGAAACCAAGACAATATTGAGAGGAGGGGGGTGAAAAATTTTGTAGGGATTTTAACAATATCCTTCACTTACAATTATACTAGGACACCAATAAACTTTCCAGCAATTCATTCATATGAGCATGACAAGGAATAACAAAAGTATCACAATCAAAACACATAATTTCTTCAATTTTTTCTTTCAATTTCTTCACAAGGCAAGCTACAACTTGCTACTACAAAGTTCCATGCTACAACCAACAAGAGGCAACTACTCCCTGGTTTATTAGCTACAACCCCTAAGTTTATCAATTTCTACTTAAAGGAGCTTCAACACCTAAATAGTTTCCAACAACTACTAGAAGGAGCTACAACCCCTGACTTACAAGCTACAACTTGCATGACCTCAATGAAGTCATTCCATTTTACAAAACAAATCAATTTTTCTCTCGAACACTCACCAAAACCACCATTACAAACACCTTCAACAATCTCTCATTACCAAACAATTCACCATATTCACCATCACACTTGCTCATGCAATTGCTCACCACTTCCTTTAAATTCCAAATTCAACTCTGCTTATAAAGAAATTTTGACTGGTATTTTTGGAATTGAAACTTTGTTATCTTCAACTCTTTACTCGCATGGATCTATTATTTTTGCCTTTGTACTTCTTCTATTAAGTCATCTCAATGTGTTCTTCAAGTCTTTAAACATTGCTAAGTTGATCCTGAGTTAAAATTGAGTTAGAGTGTTGTTTTCTTCTGTTTTGTTGAGTTACAATATTTATCAGGGCTTTTTCTATTGTTAGAGAAACTCCAAACTTAGTTTAACTGCAAATTTTCCTCCAATTCTATCTATGTCGTCATCGAAGCTACCAACTTGTTCATGTAATGTTAGTGTTGCGATGTTATATTTGGTATAAAAACCAAATTCCAAAGTTGTCGACTCATCTATCCAAATAAGGTAGATAATGAAAAAAATAACTACCAACTCATCCACCATTAAGCCTTCAACATCGGCCTTTTACAAGCTATCTAGGGTAAACACGAGTTGAGTGCTACTATGACATGACTCGACTTCCAAGTTCCAATTATGGAAGTGGGGCCCACAACCTAAAAAGCTTACTAACATCCCTCAGGGACTACCACTTAGGAGCCTAACAACCACCCCAGGTGATCAATTAGTGAGATGGAACTCTTTTTCACTAACTTAACACCCCAACCGCACCCTTGACACATTGTGCATGTAGTTATGAGGCTCCAACTGCACCCATAAGCCTTCCTGCATGCAGTTATGATAAAAAAATCCCCTGTTTTGTGCATGCGGTCGCAAGATCTATGCCACTTTTTCAGGAAAGCCTCTAGACCACGATCCATAACTGCCTATAAGTTTCTAGAAACATAAATAAGCTTATAACAAGGCTAACCATTCAAAACTTGAATAATATCTTGACTAGAACATGCCTAGTACATGATATAAATTTTGTCAAACATATGGTAAACATGAAAGTTACAAGTCATGAATGCATATCTGATCATAATTTTTTGAACTTCATCTGAGAATCTCCAAGAAAGCTCATTTCCCTCTCAAGCTACCTGCAACAACACTTGGTAGCCCATGCATTCATCAACCATTCAGTGAATTATCAAATCATGAACAAGATTCATAGCTAGAACACATCATAGAACCATGCTTATAACCAACATATAACCAAAATAGAAACCAACACAAATCAACCATAAAATCCACATAATAACATGTACATGTGATCATTAATTACATTATAAAAATAGCTCATATAACTTATGTAAAATCCAACCAAGTCAGGGACTTCCACATACCACCCAACCATAGATTGGGCTAAACTAAATATTTCTTTCAGTCAATCACCCTCGTGCCATATTCCAAGCATGAATGTGGGATCTCATGGGATAAACCAAGACATAGTCAACAAGGGACTCTAGAAGTTAAACCACCTCCACCCTCAGAGACTGCCTGAATCGGTTCTAAAACCTTCCTGTAATCCAAATCTCAACCAAGAATGAATCCCATCACACCATGGCTATGTAGGAAATGAAAAGGCAAGGCTGAAACCACTCTAAAACTAGGAAAAATACATGCCAACGACAACAAATGGATCAAATAAACAAATGCATGTACCATGCATTCACATCCCATCGAGGAAATCACACATCCAACCTGTTACCTAAAAAATCTTCATGTTGAAATTGTTGATCCAACCTTTTCCTTGTGCTCCCTTGCTTTCCTTTACTTTCCTTTGATTTTCCTTTGCTTTCCTTCTCCAAATTCAAGTGAATGCTAAAATACTCCAAGAATACTCTAAGTGCGCAAGTGTGTATGAGAGTGTAAGGAGAGAACCAAGACTGAACTAACTAAAGTTGGAACTCACAAAAGCTATGGATTGTTTCTTTGATGCCTTTTTATCACTAATGTCTCCTTTTTCTTCATTTTTCCTCTAATTTCCCTTACATGCATATTTGTGTCTCTCCACCTTCCTTTTCTCTTGTTTTCCTTTATTTCTCATAATTAAATGCCAATTATTTCCTCTTTGCCTTTGTCAATTTCCATAGCCATTGATAAACAAGTGATTCCCACTAAAGTGTTTTCCCAACATTCAGCTTGGAATATGTGTCCCATGACCTTGATCTTATTTTTCCTTCATTATCCTTTATTACATGAAAATTTAACTTGGGGTTGTTACAAATGACAAAATATTTCTAACATTCTCCCTGTTTGGCATTGATGGCAACACTTTGATCAAACAATTGTGTCAACCAAAATCAACACCATAAGGAAACAAAGTGTGCATCGTCATCTTCTCCTTTTTTAGACTCCTTTGAATGCGGCTCCTCCAAAAATGCACTTCTGACCTACTCGTGAGTACTTATCCTTTCCTTTCTGTTCACCAAGGCATCTCCCCTTAGTATGAAGTTCTTCTCCATATTTTGTTTAATCACCAATACTACGACCCCTTCAACATCAATGCAAAGAAACCAACATGCTCCCCTTGTCAAGTGGATCTTGTGGAACTGGTAGCCCCATCCTAATATGTTATTGGTTGCCTTTCTTCCTTTATAAGGAAGATCTAGTGGAGGGAGGCAAGAGGAAATACTCCTAATATCTGCCTTAAATTCCCAAATTGATATCTTGGGAGAGGTTTGGTGAAGATATCAGCTAAATTTTCTTTTGTAGATACATAATCGAGCTTGACTGTCTAATTTGCAACTTTCTCTCTCAATAAGTGGTACTTGATTGGAATATGCTTTTGTCTTTGAGTGAAAAACAATTTGTATTATCACAAATAGTAGGAGTAGGTTTATCATAAAACACTTGTACATCTTGCAAAGTTTACTTCATCCATAAGATTTGAGTGCAACAAGAAATTTCTGTTATATATTCTATTCCGGAAATAAATAGTGAGATGGAAGCCTGCTTCTTGCTCAACCATGAAACTAGGATTTCTCCAAGAAATAATGCACCACCACTAGTGCTCGTTCGATCTTCTGCATCACCTACCTAATCAGCATCAGTATAAACAATTAGTGAAAAATATTTACCTCTTGGGTACCAAAGTCCATAATCCATCATGGCTTTGAGATATGTAAGAATCCTTTTGGCTGCTAGAATATGGCTATGTCTGGGGGCTGCTTGAAATCTTCCAACAATACCAACTACTTGCATAATGTCTAGTCTCGAAGTTGTTAAATATAGGAGGTTTCCAATAATACACCTGTATAGAGTCTGGTCCACTTTTGGTTATTCATCAATCTTGCAAAGCTTGCAACCTGTAACCATTGGTGTCCTCACTAAAGAACACTCCTCCATGCCAAACTTCTTCGAAATTCCTTGAGATACTTCCTTTATCAAATAAAAATCCCTTTGGGAGTTTGTGCAACTTGCAACCAAGAAAATATGAGAGTTCTCCAAGCATAGACATCTCAAATTTTGCTTTTATATCAACTGCGAACTGGCATGTTAGATGATTTGAACCATTACCACATATATTATCATCAACATAGACAACTACCACTATTAATTTTCCATCATTATATTTAACATAAAAATTACTATCAACTATGCCTCTTTTCAAACCATACTTGAAAAAGTAACTGTCCTACTTGGAATACCAAGCCGATGGAGCTTGCTTGATACCATACAAGGCCTTTTTTAACTTGCAAACATAATCAAGGTTATCTGACAGCTGAAAACCATTTGGTTGTTCTATGTAAAATTTTTCCTGTAGTTCTCCATTTAGAAAAGCATATTTGACATCATCTGATATATCTTGAACTCCTTCAGACAAGCAAATGTCAAAAACATTTGAATTGACTTTAATCGAGCAACAAGAGAAAAAGTTTCATCAAAGTCTAAACCTTTTATTTGTGCATAGCCTTTTCTTATTAATCTTTCCTTGTTTCTTACTACTTCACCATGCTCATTGAGTTTGTGCTTGAAAACCCACTTCATGCCAATGACATTCTTGTTTTCCGGTATAGGAACAAGCTCCCATGTCTAATTTTTCTCAATATGTTTCAGTTCTTCATGCATGGATTTCAATCAATTAGCATCCTTGCTTGCCTATGTAACATCCTTGGGTTCCTCCATGGATAATAGAGCTACATGTGCTTGAGTATGGGGATTTAGCAACTTCCTTGTTATTTATATACATGTGCTTAAATCACCAACAATTTGATTATTTAGGTGGTGTTTTTGCACATACGTTGAAGGATATTTGGCTCAAGGACTGGGGGGGTCTTCATTATCTTCATTTGAAGGCCACTGAACATTCTTGTTATCATAGTTGACTACATCAATGGAGCTATTATTTATTGGTTGATTCAATTCAAATTCAATATACTCATCCACTTTCACATCAATACAATCAACAATCTTCTTTGTATTTTTTTGTTGTGGCACCTAGAACCCTTGTTATTATGAGAATATCCTAGAAAAATGCCTTCATCAACCCTTGTATCAAACTTACCAAGTTTTTCACCATTCTTCTTGAGATAGCAGTTGCTTCCAAACACTCTGAAATGCTCAATTGTTGTAGGTGTGCCATACCATAGCTCATATGGAGTTTTATTACTATTTTGTGTGAAGTGTGCTTTGTTGAGAATCACCACTATTATGTTAATGGCTTCAACCCAAAATCTCTGCTAAACATTCCTTTCTCCCATCATTTCTTTTGCTAACTGTTAGACAGATCTATTGCCTCTTTCTGCTACACCATTATCTTGTGGAATCTTTGTTATGGTGAAATGCCTCTTGATGCCATGCTTCTTGTAAAAGTCATCAAATTATTTTGAAATAAACTCACCTCCATTATTAGATCTTATACTCTTGATTTTACAGTCTATCTCGTTCTCATCCATGGCTTTAAAGTCTTTGAAATTCTCAAAATATTATGATTTTTCTATGAGAAATGTAATCCACATCATTCTGATGAAAACATCAATGATAAGCATGAAATACAATTTACCTATGGGTGAATGTATTCTTTTTGGAACACACAAGTCCATATGAACTTATTAAAATGGCTTAGTTGATGAGCTCTCCTTGGATTTGAATGGTACTCGAGCTTGCTTACCCAATTGAAAATACTTGCAAATAATATTTTCAGGATTTGATAGCTCTGGTAGATCCTTAACTATATTCTTTTTTACCAATCTGACAATCTGATCAAAATTCAAATGTCCAAGTCTCTTATCCCATAGCCAAATCTCATAAATCTTTGACAAGCAACACCTCTATGTCTTGTCTTTCAGGACATAGACATTTTTGTTTATTCTCACAACTTCAGTTGTAACTTCACTAGTGTATGCAAACTTGATTTAACAATTCTTAGCCTTGAAAATCACATCGTAGACTTGGTCACAAATATGAGACACTGAGAAAATTATGCTTCATCCCATCAACAAACAAAACATTCTTGGATTTACCTCTACCATTAGATAGACTGACAATTCCTTTTCCAACAATCTTGCCTGGTGCATTTTCACCAAACATCACATTACCTTTCTCAACTAGTTTCCATGACAAAAACTCACTCCTGTCTCCTAACATATGTGTAAAACAACCATTGTCCACATACAAATGATTTCCTTCGTTCTATGCATATAATACATTATTACATTTCTTTGAATTCTCCTTTTCTTTCCTAACTTCAGGCTCTTGGTTGGTTTTCTCAATGACTGGATCAAGCCTTTTATTCTTGAATTTACGCTCAACCATTTATGCCCATAGTTTTGACAGTTAAAGCATTGGATTAGATTATTCAAAGGAGAAAAGGAATTGTTATACCTGGCTCTTCTTATCCTTTGTTTGATTGACTGATAATTTCTTCTTCTTGACCTGAGTTGTATATATGATAGATTTACCCTACAGTTTGTTGCCTTTTATCCATAATTAGTGTAGGTAAAGCAATAGCCTAGAAATATTTCATCATACGTGGGAGAAAATCGACGCCTGATGTTTTGTTGGGCTACCCTTTGTGTATTTTGATTTGGCTCTCCAGCGTTTATTTTGTGCTAAGCAAAATTTCTCTTGTTTTTGTGTTGTTGTTGTTGGCTATTGGGCCATGCACTAACTTTATCTTTTTCTTGTTGCGTTTACCCTTATTTTGTCTTTGTGTTTTCACCATCTTCGGCTGCTTGCACAAAGGAAATTGGTTTCTTTCCCTTTAATTCTTCTACTTAGCTAGATCAAGCCTCAAACCCAAGACCAATTCGATTAATGGAGACTATTTGTGCTTGCAATAGCTCATTCAAGTTATCAATCTCCTTTCCAAACTTTTGGTTGACACTGAACTAAGTCCTAGCTTTTTCCAAAAAAAATCTCACAAAACAACTTCTCTTTCAAGCCTTTCACATGCTTGACTCTTTTCAGTGAGATTTTGATTTAAGGTTTCTTGAATCCTTTTACCTTATTTGATTTTCAGGAGTAATGGTTCTATAGCTTCAATTTTTTTCTTTAATGAACAACTCCTTTTGAGTTCTATTTTTCTTTCTTGGCCTTTCAATCTATTCTCAAGTGTTGAACAACTCTCCATCTAAATCCATCTCGGCCTCTTCACCATAAGAATTAGTGGCTTCTATTTCAAAATTGTCTGCGGCCATAAGCATGAACTATTTTGTGCTTTCATCATCTTTTTCCTCATCAGAGAATTGGTTACCTTCACTTTCAGATGAGCTAGATTCTTGGGTATAAATAATTCTCTTTTTAGCCTTCTTTCTTTCCTTTTGCACTTTCCTAAACCTCCATCTAGGATCATATTCCTCCTTATTCTTTTCAATACACTTGGAAGCATAATGACCAACTTTACCATAATTAAAACACTTAAAAAGTAACTTACTTGAGCCTCTCTTGAGATTCCTCATGAACTTGGCTTATTCTTCTCGTTCACAATATGAATCACCATGCTCTTCCTTGGGCTTCTTATCTGCTTTGGATTCTAACTCTTTTGTTGTAGGTTTTCCATTTGAGATTGTCATCTCATAAGAAGTGAGTGTACCAAGTAATTGGTCCAAAATGAGAGTATTCAAATAGATCATCTCCTCAATGGATGATACATTCAGATTAAATGTCTCAAGGAGAGATCTCGACACCTTTTGAACTATGTTATTCTAATTTCTCATCAAGGCCTCTTATAGTGTTCACAACTTCGTCAACTCTCAAGAAGTACCTTGCAATATCTTCATCATCATGCATCTTTAAAGACTCAAATTGCATTCTAAATCTTTGAAGTTTAGCTTCCTTTAACTTGTTGTCACCTTCATAGCAACTACTCATCTTGTTCCAAATAGCTTTCGATGTTGTGCAGTCCATAACCTTAACATGTTCTGATTCAGGTGGACCAGCAAGCAATGCATTCATGGATTTAACCTTGCATGTAAAATCCAACTTTTGATCTTCAGTAATCAATGCTAGAGGCTTTTGATATTATTATTCCACAACATCCCACACATCAGCTCCAAGTGATTGAATGTAGGTCTTCATCCTTACTTTCCAAAACACATAGTTTGTTCCATTGAAGATGGGTGCCTTATTGGTAATTCCTCCTTCATGGTTGCCCATGGTTCTTGATGTTTCCTCTAGTTGTTAAACTGATATGAAGCAACTTGGTTGCTCTGATAACAATTGTTATCAACCAGGGAAATAATGAGGGGCAGGTGGGTGAATCAATATTGTGGGAATTTTAACAATATCCTTCACTTGCAATGATACTAGGGCATGACAAGAAATAACTTAAGTATCATAATGAAACACATAATTTCTTCAAACTTCTCTTTCAATTTCTTCACAAGGCAAGCTACAACTTGTTGTTGCAAAGTTCTCGGCTACAACCAACAAGAGGCAACTACTCCCTGGTTTATCAACTACAAACCCTAAGTGTATCAGCTACTACTGAAAGGAGCTTCAACACCTAAATATTTTCCAACAAATACTAGAAGGAGCTACAACCCCTGACTTACAAGCTACAACTTCGATGACCTCAATGATTCATCTTTCTTAAATTTTTCATACTCAAATCATGAAGCCATTCCCTTTTACAAAACAAATAAATTTGTCTCTCAAACACCCACCAAAACCACCATTACCAACACCTTCAACAATCTCTTATTAAAGAACAATTCACCATACTCACCATCACACTTGCTCACCACTTCCTTTAAATTGCAAATTCAACTCTACTTATAAAGAAATTTGGACTAATATTTTTGGAATTGAAACTTTGTTATCTTCTGCGCTTTACTTGCATGGGTTTGTTATTATTGCCTTTGTCCTACTTTTGTCAAGTCCTCTCGATGTGTTCTTAATCCAAGCTGATTTTGGTGGCATCCTGCCTATTCCATTTGGACTACCACCACTATCTCTTTCAGTTTTTCAATTTCCTTAATTGTAGCACAGTTTACTATTTTTGGCATTTTTTCAGGTCCTGAACTTCCGGAGTCGTTTTGAGGCCCTAAACTATGTTTTTTTGGAAAACCAAGGAAAACATGGGTTGTAGATTGATGTTTTTCACTCAAAATTTATATTGCTTGGATAGATATTTCTAAAAAGGTATTGTGTGCATCAAATGGAGATTGTATGCCAAAGTTATGACCCCAAGAAGTTGGTGTACCAATTTACCCAAACGGGGCCCATAGTTTTGGCACTTCATCTCCTAGGGTTAGCTTTTTGGATGTTTAGGATTTTCCATCATTTCTCAATAATCAATAGGCCTTCGAGCCTCATACTAACATATTTTAGAGGCATGTAGCCACCACATCTCTTCTCAAAGATAAGCTGCCATCGCTCGAGCTAGTCTTATTTCCATTCTATTTGTAAGCATATTTTAGTATTTAATATTAATAAAATGAAATGTTATTTCTATTGCATCTTTGTATTTATGGTTATATCTATAATTTGTTGCAATCCTGTTTGAGTTTGGATCAGTGGTATCAGATCAATATGCTCTTTTTCTATTTTTCTTTGCATGTCCCCAACGAGGTCGGGATATAAGGAGTTAGGGTACAAATTAGTCGAACCTTTGCAAGACCAACCTTGCAAATTCTGATGGCCTCCCATGGCGGAAGAGAAGAAATACGAGGGGGCAAGAGATGCTTTCAAAATCTTGCTCAACGAAGCCCTCAAGTGACAGAGGAACGCAATGATGGACAACTTTGCCTAGATCCTTTAGCAACTACCCAAAGGTGACAGATCTCCTTCCAACAACTACTCTAAAAGCACCACACCCTTTAAGGTAAAAGTTAACTTTGACATCCCCATATTTGAAGGTTAGATAGATTTGGATGTCGTAGATAAATGGTTAAATCTTCTAGAAGGATATTTTATGTTCATGATTTTTCCAGTCGGGAAAAGATTATTTTTGCACTTCTCAAAGTTTCCCCCCACGTCAAGGACTGGTGGGAAACCTACTGTGAGAAGAAAGACAAAAGTACACCCTCACTATTTTCAGTCGCACCCACTTGGAATTCATTTTGGAATGCCATCAAGGAGCAGTACTACATTGTCGAGAGATATGAGGATAAATACATAAAGTGGACCACATTGCGGCAAGGAATGGACCAAGACGTGCCATAGTTTACCAATGTTTTTCATACCCTTCGCATGAAATTGGGTATCAAGGATTATGAGCGACATTTGGTACTCAAGTATTGCAGCTTCCTACACATGTAAATCTAGGATGAGATGGAGTTCCTGGACATCTCCTCACTTTGCACAGCATCTTGATACACATTCAAGATTGAGCATAAGTTTAAACAGAAAAAGCGAGAGTTTGGATCTGCGAATCGGAAGCAAGGAAAAGCCGCCCCCAAACCGCAAAGAAAAGGACATAGCCAAGGCGGGGCAACCCAGGATAACCCGCCAAAGCTGCAAGCAAAGAAAAAAACCATGAAGATAAAGAAGGACATGAGAAAGTGGTGTGAGTTCCATAAGAGCTCCACTCACAACACAAGTGAGTGTCAGGCCAAGCAGTTACTGGTGCTCGAGATAAAGGCTTCCAAATTAGATGCATGTTCTAAATTTGAGTTAGAACCTGACAAGGGGAATGAAAAAGGGAAGCAAATCATTGACGCAAAGCCTAGTGCCACCCTAGCCACCACCAAGATCCAAAAGATTGAGCCTGAAGATACAAAGGAGGGGGAACTCTTATTCCACTCACAGATGTAGGTGAAGGGTTCTTCGCCATAGTTCATTGTAGACAGCGGGAGCCAAAAGAACCTCATTTCAGTAGAATTCGTCAAGTAACTGGGCCTACCAACTACAACACATCCACAATGGTACACCATCGGGTGGCTTCACCAAGGACTAGATCTCTGCGTCAGCTAGCAGTGTCACCTTCCCTACAACATAAAGCCCTTCACGGATGAGGTATTGTGTGATGTTACTCCTCTTGAAGTTTGTGATGTATTATTAGGATAACCATATTTGTGGAAGCGACATGCTATATATGAGTCTATACCCTGCTATGTTATTATTTCTTTGGGTAGTAAGTTATACAGGATACGGGAGGTAGCCCCGCCTACTGCCATCTCTTTGATCTCTGCTAAACAATGCAATAAGATCATCTCCCAGATTGGGAAATTTGTTTTCTTTCTGATTTTCTCTCAAAGTGAGGGGAAGATTGTAGCCACATCCATAGCCCACGGGAAGGTCTCCTCCACATAACAGAAGCAGGTGGATATAGTCATGGAAGAATACAAGGACATATTCTCCTCACCCACAGGGGTACCCTTGCACTGTCAAGCAAAGCATTTGATCGATCTGACTCTTGGAGCACCTCTACCCAACGAGTCAATATATCACTGTTCCATTCTAGAAAATGAAGAGATCAAGCAGAAAATCCAGGAATCGCTGCAAAAAGGTCACATCCGACCAAGTTCCTCACCTTGTGGGAGCCCGATTGTAATTGTACAGAAGAAGGATGGGACCTGGAGGCTCTGCATTGACTATCCGGAACTAAACACAATCACTGTCAAGAACAAGTATCTAATCCCATGGATCGATGATCTTCTGT
The DNA here is from genome assembly GCA_000404065.3 of Pinus taeda. Taxonomy (NCBI): domain Eukaryota; kingdom Viridiplantae; phylum Streptophyta; class Pinopsida; order Pinales; family Pinaceae; genus Pinus; species Pinus taeda. The sequence goes on from APFE030405721.1 coordinate 95,792, forward strand.
ACCAACTCAAGGGGGCCAAATATTTCAACAAGATCGATCTGAAGTTTGGCTATCATTGAGTTCCAATAGAACCCACAAATGTATGGAAGACCGCCTTCAAATCCAAGGAAGGCCTTTTTGAATAGTTGGTTATGCCATTAGGGTTGAAAATTTCCCTTACTATTTGGATGAAATCCTCATCTTCAATTAGAGTGGGGAAGAACACTTTCAACACATTTGACAGGTCCTTCAAACCCTTCGGTAGCACAAATTGTGTGCCAACTTGGAGAAATGCACCTTTGGCATGAGCCAAGTTCAATATTTGGTTTACGTCATAGATGAGTGTGGCATGCGTGTGGAACTGACTAAGATCCAAGTCATTCGGGATTGGCCAGCCCCGACCACTCTAACTGAGCTTCGCGGCCTTCCAAAATTTTATCGAAGGTTCATGTTGGGATTCTACCATATAACTTGGCCTTTGAGTTAGATTACTAAGGGCAGGGAGAAAGAAAAGTTTTCCTGGTCTAAGTCCCAACAGAAGGTGTTCATTGAGTTGAAGCATTGAATCTTCTCTATGCTCTACACCAGTACTCACACTGCCAGACCTGCAGTAGCCATTTGAAATCGACACAGACGCCTTAGGCTATGTTATTTGTGCAGTCCTCACCCAGCACGGGCATCCAGTGGTCTATCATAGTGAAACACTTTCTGATACAATTTGGAAGTACCCCACCTATGATAAAGAGATGTATTCCATCGTGCAGGCTTGCTGACAATGGGAGCATTACATTCTGGGGAAGGAGACGGTCATCCACATCGATCACTGACCTCTTCAGTTTATACAAACAAAAGGGAAATTGCAGAACGATCGCCATCATAAGTGGTCTACATATCTGCAATAATTCCACTTGAACATTAAATACAAAAAGGGAAACACTAATAATGTTGCAGACTGCCTTAGTTGGCCCCTAGTTATAGCACTCACTACTGTTCTCAACTCTTGTGGCCACGAGACCTCTGGATGGCTGCAACTATACAAAAATGATCCAGAGTTCACCTCCACATACCAAATGCTAGTAGATGGAAAGGAAGTTCCTGATTTCCACCTCCAGGACACATTATTGTGCTACTTAGGCCACCTTTATGTTCCTCCAAGCGAGTGTGCCAAGATGATTTGGGAGGCACACTACAGTCTGGTCACATGACACTTTGGTGTGGAGAAAATTGTGGTTGTACTAGAAAATTACTTTTATTGGCACAAGCTCCGAATGGATGTTGGGAAATATATCAAATCTTGCACTGCCTGCGCCATCACCAAGCCAACCATCAAGAAGCAAGGCATATTGACTCTTCTACTTACTCCTAGCCAGCCATGGGAATCCATCTCCATGGACTAGATGTATGGCCTCCCTTCTACCAAGCATGGTAATGACTGTGTATTTGTGGTCGTTGACAACTTTTCTAAGATGGCTATATTAGTGGCCTGCAAGAAGAGTATCACAACAGAGGAAACTGCCAAACTCTTCTTTGAACGAGTATGGCTACATTTTGGGATCCCGCAGACCATTATATCATATCAGGATAGCAAGTTCCTGAGCACATTCTGGTCAAGCCTCTGGGCACTATTAGACATCAAGCTCACCAACTCCACTACCTTCCAATCCTAGACTGATGGCCAGACAGAGGTCCTTAATAAGATGATAGTGCACATACTCCGCATGTACAACTCCAAGCATCCACGAACCTGGGATGGGAGTCTTTCCTATGTGCATCACTGCTATAATAGAGCTCTCCATAGCTCAACTGGTCGCAGTCCCTTTCAAGTGGGTATAGGATTTCAACCATTGTGTCTGATTTATGTTGCCATGACTCATGCGACTACACAAACATAATCCACACATGTATTGTCCGAGGTTGATAAAGTGACCAAATTTATTGAACACATCTAACACATGCGCCAGTAGGTTCACGACATCTTGGAGAAGTCAAATTCCAAGTACAAGTAGTGACATGATCAACATTGGGTGCCACACAAGTTTCAGGTGGGCGACAAAGTTTGGTTGCATCTGAAGAAAGAACGCCTTACCAGACCCCATCGAAAGCTCAGACCACTCTGGTATGGTCCTTACACCATTACCAAGGCTATGGGAGACAATTATTTTGAGCTCATCATTCCCCCATTCCTTGGCATGCACCTAGTTCTCAACGTGGATCGCCTTCGACCATACTTCCCACCATTACTAGACAAACCAAACATTGTAGAACAACTCACACCAATAGAGTTAAACCCATACTGCATGGAACATTCGACAACTGATCAGATTATGGACACACAAGTCAAGAACACTCGCCAGCAAAAGATCCAACTATATCGGGTTTTCAAAGTTATCCAACTCTTGCACCAAGGCAAGTGGCTCACTAGGGACCAAGTTCAACAGAAGTTTCCCCATCTCATGGAGGCACTCAATGTAATGGGGACCATTGGTTCCTAAGGGGGAAGGAATAATCCAGGAAGATGTTGGTTGCCACCCACCTATTCCACTTGGACCCCCACCACTGTTTCTTTCAATTTCCTTAGTTGTATCATAGTTTACTATTTTTGGTAGTTTTTCGTGTCCTGAACTTCTAGAGCCATTTTGAAGCCCTAAACGACGCTTTTTGGAGAAAACGAGGGTAAACATGAATTTTGGATTGATGCTTTCCACTTGAAAGTTGTATACCTCGGATAGATATTTCTAACGAGGTATTGTACACGTCAAACATAGATCGTATGCCAAATTTACGACCTTGGGAAGTTGGTGTACCAATTGACCCAAACTGGCCCATAATTTTGGCACTTCATATCCTCGGGTTATGTTTTTCGATGTTTATGGTTTTCCATCATTTCTCAATAATAAATAGGCCTTCGAGCCTCATTATAACATATTTCAAAGGCATGTAGCTGCTACATCTCTTCTAAGAGATAAGCTACCATCACCTGAGCTAGTCTTATTTCCATTATGTTTGTAAGCATATTTCAGTATTTGATATTAATGAAATGAAGTGTTATATTTGATGCATATTTGTATTTATGGTTCTTCAAGTCTCTAAACATTTCTTTGTTGTTTCTTTGAGTTAAAACTAAGTTGGATTGTTTTTTTCTTTAATTATGTTGAGTTAAAAGATTTAGCAAGGTTTTTTCTATTTTTAGTGAATCTCCAAACTTAGCTTAATTGCCAAATATGCCTCCAATTCTGCTCATGTCTCCATCAGAGCTACCAACTCATTCATGCATTTTTAGTGTTGCGTTGTTATATTTGGTCTAAACATCAAATTCCAAAGTTGTGGACTCATCCATCTAGATAAGGCAGATAATGCCAAAAATAGTTCTCAACTCATCCACCATTAAGCCTTCAACATAGGCCTAAATATTCTAAATCAAGACTATAAATTTATTCTGCAATAGTACCCAAACAACTTTAAACAATGCCAAACTCACATGTTCCTTTGGTCACAACAACACATAGAACCGCAACAAATCTGTGTCTTGGCGTGCTTTCCGTTACTTAATGGAGCATCACTTGTCAGCGAAGTTTTTGTCTCCTGGGCCTTCCTTCCCAAATGATATCCATTTTTGCACCATTGCATTTCCTTTGGGTTGAGCCTTCCATGTTTTATTTCTTTCTGGTCGTCTGGGATTATTTCTTCTAGGTCATCCGGTATTTTTTCTTCCAGGAAAACCTCTCTTACCTCTGCGACTACCCTGGATCCCAGCTCCCTGGCTTTAATAATAGACGCGCACTTGTGAAATATTGTGAGGAAGTTTATTATGGTTGGCTTCATGCTATCACCATCAACGATACGTGGCACCATCTAAGTGGCGACACGTTTCAATTAATTTTGGTCCACCGGGCTATCTAAAAGCACTAGATCTTCCTACCACAAGTCCTTCATTTTGTACTACAATATCATGCTGACATCATCACCTCCCTAGGCATCCATGAGCCAATTACCTCGGGCCGTCTATTTTCTGGTGAGGATAGAGAAAATGGGTCCCAAGCCTTAGTTTGGTGACAATTTCCTTTGTTAATTTTTTTAATAAAACCACTAGGTTAAACTCTTTTAACTTGTGTTGCCTGACTCCCCAACTCTTAGCTTCCCACCCCAACTCTTGGCTTCCCAACTATTACTCCTAAATGCACCTGCTATATCTTCTGGGGTTTGATCTCCTAATATGCTCCACAAATACTTTGTCGCATTTGGTGAATGTGGTAAGCTTAACTTACTCCAAAGTGTCTTCACCAACTTTAGCTTTGCAATATTTGAATTTGGGGGTCCCTACTTTGGCTAGCTCTAACTTTAAATCTAAAAGGCCAATTCTGAAATTTCAGATACCACTGGAAATATCTTTAAGAGCTCTTTCCATCTGAGTGGGTTCCAATTGTGTTTGATTAGATCTTATGATCTAGAAATGGCTTCAAAGTCTCTGCATCATCACCAACTTTACCTTTACCATTCTTTGAGTTGTTATTCATTCTTCTTTCATTCTTCTCTCTTGTTGCCTTCATCCTAATCACCTTTGCAAGCAATGACAACATATTTCTAACTCTATTTGCTATGGTTATCTAAGCCTAATTCGATCTTCTATGCAGCAACATTTATTGATTTTCTTTAGAAATTTAAAGGTTTGAGTCTCAACTCTCCTAAGGCCATTTTCAGACACATCTAAGGCAAAAATTTTGCTGGTTGATTTGACCTTCCTGAAGCAATTTTCGTTGGTTTATATGAGGCATGATCTCAACTTTTTCTGGGGATATTTCCAAGCCTGTCTGAGGCTACTCATTCACATTTATGTGCCATTTCGTTGACAGGTTAGAGGGCTATCTATGGGCCTTTGATGAGGTTGTATCATAATCCTAAGCATTGAAGGACGATCTTTGTAGTTTTGTGGACATAAGTAGATCAAAAGGAATCTATGCATCAAATATGAGGTTGTTTATGATGTGGACTTCATATTTGTAATCTGGGGTAAGGGTTTCATTGAGTTATTTCCTTTGTTGGCCCAATTTGCAGTAAAGTCTCTTGGAGGCAAATCTCAAAACTATCTTTCACTGTTCAAGAGCCCTAATATTGGTTTCTATGAGGCCTATTTATGATACTCTTCGCATCAATTTAGGGGGTGAAGTTAGGGAAACCAAAGCACTATTTCAAGAGATTTTCAACAAGATTAAGGATCATCGTATATGGCCTCATTTGCACTCCTTTGGGCTTATGTTTTGTGCTATAACTTGAAGGGTTTGTTAAGCCAAACAAAGAGTTATGGCGAAGGAATTTTGAAGTATGCCTTGGTCTTTCCGAGGCTGTATTAGATTTGCTCGAGAGTTCATTCTAAGAGTTGACATAAGTCTACAGGTGAACAATTGTTGCTAAGAAGCCTTATATGTGTTATCTTGTTAAATCCTGTTCTAGATCATATTAAGGAAAGTGCAACTAGAAGAAAAGTAGTATTGCAATCTTCAAGGCATAAGACTTGGTAAATTTGAAGCAAATCAAGTATCACATCTTCCATCAGCAAGGTTAACTACAATATGGAACAAATAATTGAAATTGCTTTATTTATAATTGAGTTGTTGTTGATGTAAGAGTTGGCAATATAAAAGGAGCAACTATGTAGTTTGGTAGTTGGCATAGTTTGGCTTATCATTGTACATTTGATGCATACATCAATAGTTAAGGGGATTTATTGAATATATTTGTAAGTAGGTCAATTTCCCTTACATGAGAGACCATAATTAATTCTCTATCTTTATATTTTTAAGCTTGTTGGGTGGTGCAAGGCAGGAGAGCGAAGTCTCCCTCGGGTTGGAGCTTGAAAATACTTTAGGGTGCCAGGGTGGTGCTAGGGCAAGATGGAGCTTACAGGGTGTTAGAGCATCCTTTCAGTTGGAGTTGATAAATCAAGGCGTTGGAGCGTCCTTCGAGTTAGAGCTGGTAAAGCAAGGTGTTGGAGCATCCTTTCACGAGTTTGATATTCCTGATAAATTGAATGCTTTCCTAGAGTACCAGGAAGTTGAAGCCTCCTGTTTAGTTGGAGCTGAGAAATATTGTACTCATAAATTATATTAGAAAAATGTTTGGTGGTTTTTTTCGTGGAAGGTTTTCCACCTATAAATTTCTTGCGTACTACTCTTATGATGTGTTGATTATTTATGTGTTGATCTGATGTTAATGCTTTGAAAGATAATAATTAACTAATTGAAGTGAAATATTGATTCACCCCCCTCTCAGTCTCAGTATTTCGAACAATAACTAGAGCAACCATATAACTTAAATGACATTAATCTATAATAAGCATCAAAACACTTCATGACACATTTCATGTTGCTAAAAAATAAAAATTAAAAAAACTAACTAAATTAAAACTTTGTTTTAATTTATTATTATTAATTAAAAAAAATGCTATTAAAAAAATGGAACAAGATTTTTATTCATAGGGATTTATCTCGACTTTATCATAGAGATTATTAATCTATAAATAGGGTTTGTTACAGTATTGTGAGCCAATACCATGGCTTATCAATATCACATGCCCAAAAAGCCATAACTCACTCCATATAATGCCTATTGATATGAAATTTTATTTATTTAATTAATTTAATTAGAAAAGTAAAAAGAGCATAACTACTTTGGAGATAAATCTCAAACATTGTTTATGTATATACTACCATGAATATTTTAGAATATTCTATGGAAACTAAATAACTACTATCCAACTATTAATAATTAATGATTAAATTAATTTTTTTGAAGCATTATTCCAAAATAGACATGTTGCATAACTTGAAGGTCTTATCGCAACCTTTGCACAAAACAATGTCATATGAACAACTGTGTCACATATTTTTGCCACGTTCTTTGGACATAATTATAATATTAATGCCATGATTTTGAGATGTTTTTGCAATGATTTTTTATTGTTGAGCTTTATAAGAAAACTGTTGACACCTAATCATAGGGATTGGGTGAACAATTGTAAATAGTGTAAATAAATAATAAGAGAAAATGGAGAGTCGTCGGGAGATGAAACTCAACAGTCACTCCCTCATGTATATAACTATGATCAGCCTAAATGAATAAACATAATCTTGTTTGAGGAGTTACCTCCTGGCCTGACATGGTATCAGAGCTAGCTCCATTTTTGGCATTGCAGTCTGCCATTGTAACTCCCTTCTGCCATTCTTCATAAATTTGTCCTGCATTTCCTACAGTCTGTCATATTCTTCAGTTCGTTGCCCTCTGCATGATAACTAGTGTAACGCTTGGTGTAACTCTTGGTGTACCTCCCCTTGCAGCTCCTAGAAAATTGCGCTTACATTTCTCATTACTTCGCAGCGCACTGTTTTGTGATTCTGCCAATAGTCCTGGTGCGCTATCTAGCCCATAGAAGCATTCTTGCAGTTGTAGTCGTACTCTTTGAAAGACCGTGTTTGTAGGCCAAAAAACCCCATTTTTATCCCCTTCCTATTACAAAACCACAACCATTAACGTTTGTTTTTCTACATAAACCTCATCATTCCTACACTAGTCCAAGAATACTATCTATTCCTACATAAACTTCATATTTCATGTTTAAGGTTTATTAAGTGCTTAATTAATCATTTTAAGTGGATTTCATGCCTTCAAATATTTCTTGTAACTTATATTTACTTTCCTAAAGTATTTGATAAAGCTAAAGTAATAATCATTATGCTAGCTCGATCTAGTGTAGGAAGATTCCAGCACCGCCAGCAACTATCCGTTCTGTGATCTCTGTAACAGTTGATCACTCCACGCGGGCATCTTGGTCCATGTCGTCCAGTTCAGTTGCGGTTATCTGGAGTTGAAATTAAAGTGGAGGACAATTAGGGATATGGCCAAAGATCAGTCTATAGCCATGAATAATTCGCACTTTATTATAGCCATCGACTTAAGTTGTAATTTTGTTTGTTATTTTTATTTCAGCTGAAAGGCTTGATTTGGAACGACTGTAATTTTTGGTTACACCCACAAGTCGAAGGGTTGTATAAAATGTAGATTTCAGATAGAACTAGCTAGCAAGCAATAGCGATAGCAGATCGTTGTAATTTTTGGTTTATTCGTAATTCGTTGTCGCCCTCGTTCTGGGTTGGAATTGAACTCTCATGTAAATTTGTTGATCGAAATTAATACAAGGAGTTGTGCCATGGATTTTTCATTCTGCGTGTAATTCTTCATCGATGTATCGATAACATGTTGAAGGTTTTCATTTTCTAAAATGGGAAATGAGTAGGTTGGCTAGGGCCCAACCAACCCATCTTGTTTACCCTCTTTCTTGTTATCTTAAAAGGTGTGTTAGCTTTATTCATTTACAGTAGTGTGATTTGAATATCGAATTTTGTGCTTGCCTATGAATTCTGATTTATTCCATTAAATAGTTAAGTGTGAATGGATCCGTTGTGGAAGTTAAATTAAATCGTTTCATATAATTTCTTTGTTTGTTTGCTTTCGCTTGGATCATGCAGATGATATCCTTCCTGCACTAATGCATGCACGATCTTGCACTCTGGTTCGCTAGTTCGTTTACACCGAAAGTTTCATTCTTTTCCTTTTATATGATTTAATTTATTTTGCAAAGAAAGTGTTTGTCTCTAATACTGAAAGTTGAATTCTTAAAGATTAAATATAACTTCAGGAAATAAGAGAGAACGTTGTTGCATATCTCGATTTGTATTTTCACTTCATAATTTAAGGAAAAAGACTAGAAGTAATCTGGAATAATACAATGAACCGTTTCGAGTTATATTTGTTTACATGCAAAACTCCTTTGACTGAAGAAAGTTTTCTTTACTTTCGAAGATTGTTTTTATCTTAAGAGTTTCTTTCTATTTGTAAGATTCAGTCGATTAAAGCATTATTTTTGTGTGCAAGATTATTTCAAATTCTACTCGCACTTACAATTCCTTTCATAGTTAACATGCTCTTTTATCTTCCCAAAAGCAACTTGGAATATTTGGTGTAGGAAACTCTGCTTTGGTACAAGGACTGGTGTCTTTCTACAGGAACATATGTGCTCCAAATCTTAAGTCTTAGAGCCCCTACAAAAAATATAAGTCTTCAGTATAAGTACAAGTTATACTTCTCACATAAGTTCTGTACCTGCACTAGTGCAAGCATATTGCAAGACTACAAGAACGACCGCTTAGTGTGAGAAGGAAAATCATTGACAAGGCAGATCTTTTCAAGGGCCCACTTGTTAAACTGCCAACACCTATATTGAGGATAGACATAGAGTTTCACTTCAGTGCTTAAGATAGTTTACAGTAGTGTGAAAGTTCCTTTATTTGGTTTCTTCGCAAATGCATTCTTTTACATTCCAGCACTAGAATTACTTTGGTGTTAATTGCCTTCGATATTATTTTCTGTTTAATTCTGCAAAGTTTCAATTGAGAAGTAAGAATAGGAATAGGAAAAGTTCATACCACTTCTAGCATTTCCTATGCTTCGTCTCTAAGTTTACGAAACCCCCGGGTTGAAAATTAAGTGTTCAAGGAGCTTGCTTAAGCACAATTCCCGCACCCAACACTTTGGCGTCATTTCCGACGAGGCGATTTGAATTGGTAAGAATTTTTCATTTTTCGCAATAGGGGTATGTCTAACATTATTTTTTTCCTGCAGTGTGCTTCTATTTTCTTGAAGGAATTTATAGCTGTCCAAATTATTTTTGAGTTGCAGCATTTTTACTGGAATTTTGTTTTGTCGTTTTTTGAAATGAATGCCTAAAAGAGGTAAGGGTCCGAAGCCCACTAGGGGCCAAATAAATACTAATAAATCTAAAACCAAATCTCATATTGGGCCTTCTTTTGTAGGCAGAAAGTCCAAACAAACCCAGACTCATCACGTAGGAACAATCTACTTGGGGTCTAGTAGCAGTGGTCCAAGTGTGACACAACCCACAAAGGGGAAGAAGGGGACTATTGGAACCAATAGTCAGCCTTCTCAGCCTATTGAGAGCGGTTTGCATGTAAGAATAACCACGACAGATCAAGAAAACCATGCAAAAGGAACTAGTGAAAATCAGGTAAATGAGGAAAAATCCACTTTTGGATTCCCAATTGTGGATCCTGATACACAAGTACAAATGAAAAACATTTCACCATCAGCCCTTCCTCATTTCTATGGTAAGGTACATGAAGACCTAGACTCTTTCTTATTTCAGTTTGATATTTTGTGTAGAAGTTATGATTATTCATCTTGTGCCCAGAAGTTAAAGTTGTTTCCCGCAACTCTCAAGGACGCAGCACTCCGCTGGTTCATGGGACTAGGAGGAAACACTATATCTTCTTGGGAATAAATGAGGAAAGTGTTCTTGTCAAAATATCAGGAATATTGTAAAACTAGAGATATTCAAGATGAAATCTTTACTATTGTGCAAAATGATGATGAGACTCTAGGGGACTACTTGGAGAGATTCATGTACATCCTCCAAAGGTCAGAGCACAAATTTGATCTAAGTACCATTATAACTTTGTTCTTACGGGGGCTTACTGATGATGCTAGGAATAATCTAAATCTGTTAGGACAAGGGGATATTGCTCAGAAATATTTTTATCAAATCTATGACTTTAGAGAAGAATCTTCAGCGAAAATCACATAGAGATAATTTTGTCCGAAGATTCTCTATGTGATTTTCGCCGAAGATTCTTCTCTAAATTGATATGGATCACAGAAGCCTAAATTCAATAAATCTATGACTTGTGCAGGAAATTCTTGAGGAACCAATATAGATTCGGTAAAGGAATTCATAATAAAAATAAGAAAATTGAATCTATTGATGCTATGATAATTGGATTAGAAAACAAAATGGACAATATGAAAATTGAAATAATGAATATTGTTAGTAAACAAATAGACTCTTTGAAGTTTCAGCAAAAACTTGTAGAGGAACAAGAGTCATTGTCTATTTTCTGTCCAAAATGTAGAAGAAAGCATCTTTTAAGAGAATGTCCTCTCGATATTAATGAAACTAATAAATGTGCAATTTGTACAGAGAACCATGCCATGGAAAAATGTCCCCCCATACTTGGCTGAAAGCTGTACTTGAAGGAGGACAACCTGAAGCCGAATCATTGTATGTTATGGAAGCATGAAGAAATTGGCCTTAGGTAAGTGCAGGTATGGCTCCCGAACCTCCACCACATTTTTTTGGTTATAATGCACATTCATATTCCTATCCTAACACTAGTCACTCTCAACATTGGCAGCATGGGAACCAATATCATTATGGACAACCCTCCAAATATTGGTAACAGGGATGGAGAGGGCGAAACCATTCACACCATTCCTATCCTGCATATCCTCCTACATATGCACCTTACCCAATGCCACAACCAACATTACCTCAGTTGAGTCAGCCAATGCCACCATTGCTTTTAACTCCATAGTTTTAACCTCCTCAACTGCCTACCCAACCTTTACCCAACCCTAGTAACAAAGTGGTACAAATGATCCATTCTATGAACCCGCTTTCCTCATCCAGATATCAGTCCATGCCAATTGGATTCAATGACCTCTAATTGAGATCGGGGAAGATAATAATCTCTTAAAATCAAAAGCAGCCTATGGTGATTATCAATGAGAAAGGTGAGAAGGAAAATCCCGACCATTATGAAAAATATGACACCATCCAAACTATCCCCGTACCTTCTCATCCTTTTCCATCTTCTTCCAACCGACCTCCCTACCCAAAGAGGTTAGTTGTGGAGAAGGATGACCCCATTCCTGAGTCTAGCCTGGCTTATGAGCTTAGGAACGTTTTCATAAAGGTACCTTTGCTCCAAGCTATTAAAGAGATCCCCATTTGCACAAAAATCATTAGGGAAATCTGTCTCAAGAAGCCAGGAAGGAGAAGACTATAACCTCAAGCTATTCAATTTGTTGGTAGAGCAGCGGAGTTAATGACGGGGTGTATGCAAATGGAGAAATATACCGACCCTGGGAACAGTGTTGTCTCTATTTAGATATGTGATGTCCTTGTCTCCAATGTACTTATGGACTTGGGGGAGACCATTAATGTTATGACCAAGCAAACCATGGATCAACTTGGATTGGTCCATATTCGTCCTACTCCCATTGTGCTTGAACTAGCACACAGATCTAAAATCAAGACAGAAGGGGCGTTGGATGATGTGGTCATTTATTTAGACTCTTGGGAATACCCCGCAGACTTCATTGTGCTTCAGCCAAAGAATCCTGTGGGAGGACATCCCTTAATCTTCGGACGACCATGAATTGCTACAGCCGATGCTTATATCAGATGTCGTTCTGGTGACATGTATATTTCCCATGGAGATTCTAGTAAGAAGGTCACCTTGGATCCCTTCAGGAGCTCCGAGACACTTTATGGTTAGACTACAGTAGTGATGAGGAGAATCAGCCTGTTTCCTTGATACATCAGAAGGTTGAGTTCTTGCAAGAGGGTGAGATTCAAGACTTCTTGAACAATTTAGACACCATGCCCAATTTCGAGTCATTGAGTCATATTTTTAGTCTAGATTTTCAGGAAATTCATGACTATCTACCTCCCTCACCATCGTCTCTAGCGACACCTCTAAAAGCATGATACCACTCTTGTTGAGATTAGTCCAGGTAAATCCTTGCATATCAATTCAGACTTGGATTCATCCTAGCAAGAGCAGCTTATGAATTTGTTGCGAAACCATCTTGATGCCTTTGCCAGGGGCTATGAAGATATGAAAGGAAACCCTCCTGAAACTTGTACCCACCATATCTATATTCAGGATGGAACCCAACCTATCCAACAACCCCAAAGGCGTATGAACCCAGCTCTAAGAGATGTTGCGAAGGAAGAATTGAAAAAACTCTTAGATGTTGATTTTATCTATCCCATTTATGATAGCTAGTGGGTCTCTCCATTGGTATTAGTCCCAAAAAATAATGGGAGATGGCACATTTGTATTGACTACAGAGAATTGAACAAAGCCACTCTCAAAGATTAGTTCCCCCTTCATTTCACCGACCAGGTACTCGATACCCTTGTTGGTAAGAAGTACTTTTCTTTTCTAGATGGCTTTAGCGGTTATAACCAGATACAGATTGCACCCGAGGATCAAGACAAAACCACTTTTACATGTCCATGAGGTACATTTTCTTACCGAGTGCTTCCCTTTGGGCTATGTAATGTCCCTGCTACCTTTCAAAGGGCAATCTTGGCCATTTTTGCTGACCTTGAGTGTGTGGAAATCTACATGGATGACTTTTCTGTGTTTGGTGATTCATTTCAGGAAACCCTCAAAAATCTAGAAAAAGTGCTCCTTCCCTACCAAGAAGCTCATCTCGCCTTGAGTGACAAAAAATGCAAATTAAAGTACAAGGCAAGAGTGGTTCTTGGCCATCTTATTTCTAAAAAAGGTATCCAGGTTGACCCAGCAAAAACAAAAATTATTTTGAGTCTTCCTATACCCAAAACTCAAAGGCAAGTGAGAGGTTTTCTAGGACATACAGGCTACTATAGGAAATTCATTAAGAATTTCTCAAGGATAGCTACCCCCCTTATCCAACTTTTGACTAAAGATAGTGAGTTTTCTTGGTCCACAGCTTGCCAACAATCCTTTGAGACATTGAAGGAAAAACTAGTTCAGGCACCAATTTAGAGAGGACAAAACTAGTCCCTACCATTTCATATTTCCTCTGATGCCTCAGATACTGCTATTGGCGCAAATTTAGAACAAGAAGAAAAAAAACATCTTATGCTATTTATTTAATTAGTAAAAACTTGTCACCCACTAAACTAAATTATACGATTACTAAGAAAGAGTTTTTAGCTGTAATTTTTTCCATTAATAAATTCAGACATTATATTACAGGGCATGAAGTCTTTGTGCATACTGACCATTACGCAATAACATATTTCATGAATAAACCTTAACTAGTGGTAGAGTGACTAGGTGATTATTATTGTGCAGGAATTTAATATTACCATTATTGATAGACCGAGAAAATCTAACGTAGTAGCAGATTATCTTTCAAGATTAAATAATCCCGATGAAGCAATTCCTGTTCATGATGATTTTCCTGAAGAACATATTTTTGCTATGTCAAAAAAATCCCCGTGGTTTGCTAACATAGCTAAATATTTAGTCACTGGAAAATTACCACCTCACTTATCCACTCGTGAAAAGCGAAATATCATACAGAAAAACACAATATTCCTAGATCCAAGGAGACCTCTTTTACACTAGAGCAAATCTTATTATCCATAGATGTGTAAGAGAGGAAGAAGTGTTTGATATTTTAAAATCTACCCATGATGAACCTTGCAGGGGTCAATTCACTGATAGCAGACTACATACAAAGTGTTACGAGCTAGCTATTTTTGGCCCTCCTTGTTCAAGGACGCCAAACAGTATGTCAAGCGATGTGACAACTATCAACGAATTGGCCAACCTAATAAAACCAATGAAACGCCTTTATGTACTCAGATTATGATTGAGCCTTTTGAAAAATGGGACATTGAATTTGTACGACCAATTAACCCGACATCATTAAATAAAAAACATATATTGGTTTGTACAAATTTCGTTACAAAATGGGTAGAAGCTAAAGCTATTTCTTTTGCTACTGAAAGAATTGTTGTTGATTTTCTTTTTACTGAAATATTTACTAGATTTGGTGTGCCTAGAGAAATTGTTTCTAACAATGAACCACAGTTTATTTCTAATCTAGTAAAAGGTGTCATGAAGCAATACAAAATCCGGCACAGGAAATCTACACCATATCACCCACAAGAAAATCGTCAAATGGAGTCCACAAACAAGGTAATTGAGTCCATCCTCACAAAGACAGTAAATATTCACAAAAGGATTGGGTTAACAAATTCCAGAAGCCTTGTGCGCATACCAAACCACTTGGAGGAACAACACAAGACACACACCATATGAGCTGGTGTACAAGAAACAAGTCCTCTTGCCGATAGAATTCCAGATCAAGACTTTCAAGACTGCAGCCAATTGGGGCTAGATCTCTCTGAAGCACAACAACAACGTCTTCTATAGTTGAATGAGCTAGATGAATTTCGAAGGGATGTTGTTCAACAAAACATCTTGGTTCAACAGCAGCGCAAGAAGTGGCATGAAAGTCTATCCAGAAGAAGCAATTCCAACCAGGTGATTGGGCACTCCTTTACGATTCTAGATTCAAATATTGTAAAGGGAAATTCCATACACGCTAGATGGAACCTTATGAGGTGGTCAAAGTGTTTGAAAATGGAGCAGTAGAAATTAAAACTATTGATGGACAAAATTCTATGTTCCTACTAAATGGCCATAGATTGAAGGTGTATTTTCAACCCCTTACTAAACGAGATTTTATGCAACAAGTCAACAACAATCTGAAAAGGAGTTGGTAGGTGGTAACACCAACCTGTTGAAGATTTGATTCTTTCTTTTCCTCATTAAAATAATATAATAATAAAAAAAAAAAAAATGAAAAGTATAACTTTTCCTGTAATTATGAAAATCAGTTGACTGACACAATTGCAAAAGGATCAACCTGAAAACCAGCATGCTAGCAGGGAGATCAAAATTTCAATAAAAAGGGAATGCTACTTGACTTTTTAGATATGTTGGCTACCACCAAGAAGAAGCAAGTTCAAGGAACCCAACCCTTACCCAAGTTTGGGGTAACTAGCATGGAAATTTGTATCCAAGTAAACGCTTAATTCCCACTGCAATTACTTTTCTGCCACCAGTGCAGGCAGACCTTGAAGGTAAAAAAAAAAAAATCTTCAATTTTCCCGTTTCGTAATTCCCACTATTTTTATTTTCTGAATCCCACAATGAATCACCCTCCTTGTTCTTCTAAAAAAAATATATCCCTATACAATTTCGTAAAATCCCTCTTTTCTCCCTCGAAGTCGTTCCCACATCCCATTCTCATTTACCCCCCTTGGTAGTATTATTCTTGGAATCACTATTATGAAATTCCTTCCCATTATAAAAATTACCCCTTCCCACTTCTTTGTTCCCTCATGGATCGATTGTAGGATCTGATACAATAAGATCAGAAGGCATGCTCATGAAGAACCAAAGAATGGCGAAAAAAACTTATCATGTATGTTCAGGAAATTTTCAAAGTCCAACCAAAGAACTGAGTTATATCAGATTTTTTTATTATCCCCTCTTCCTTCGATGCTACAGAAATCCCTGGTGCAGGAACACACATAATTGGTGCAGGCAGGTTCAATGCCAGCACGCTACAGTGCAGGCACATTGCAATGAAAGCAGGACCAGTACAACCACAACTAGTGCAGACACGCAAACACAGTGCAAAAAATTGTTTGAACACAGTACAAAAGCAAGACATAATTCAAAAATTTATTTTTTTATGCAGATGAATAAATACCACAATGATAGATCATAACATTTACTATTTAAATTCAGGTCAAAAATTTGTTTTATCATTTACTAACTTAGGGAGAAATCATTTAAAAGTGCAAGATATTTTAGGTTCTAAAGTATAATCTTTTTAATGAGTACCAAAGTACACCTTATGTGAACTATGAGGCAACCAAGGATAGTACAGACCCACCTGAAATCCAACACTTACCTCCATTGAAAAGATCCTCCATCACGCGCTCGCCCACCTCACCTCATAATCCGATCCCCCACAACCGTTACACCGCCAACGCAAAAATTTGAGCCTCCTCCAATTATCATTGTCTGTCGTAACAAATTGATACATGTGCACATCCATCCCGAAGAGGAAATAATTGAATGTGATAAGATGGGAACAATTAACAAGACGCTGGAACGACTAGATATCCATCATAAAATTCTCGACAACACCCTTGCACTCCACAGCATGAAATCTTTCCAAACTTATGACAGAGAATTGAGGTGAACTCAACACAAAGATGGCGCCCATGAGACATAAACCATCATCTGTGAAGGAGATAGAGAAAATGACCGAGTATCCAGAGAGTCTTGCACTATTACAAGAATCGAGATTCTCCCATTTTCGAAGAAATTCGACAGGTTCGATACAGCCGTGGCCCTAGAATTTGCAAGGAAATTAGAGGAGGGCCGAGCTAAAGTAGGCTCACTAAAATTTGAAGTCACGGAGGAATCTATACAGTGAGCTACAGGCTTGTCAAACATGGGAGAAAAATGGTTCAAGAAGGAAAAGCTCAAAAGAAAAAGATGCCGTAGATTTGAGGGCGATCAAAAACACAAGAACAACTGAAACAAAGGGCCTCCGCAGAGATACAAGGCTAGGAAAATAACGAGACATAATATACATATAACATAACTTGGGACATGCAAGGGACGGTAAACATTAATGGTTGTACATCATATCAGGTTGTAACTGCATTTTCAAAAAGGGAAACACATCAATTTCCTTTAATACCTGCTCCGAATTCTAGAGAAAATCGCCAAAGGAGTGCAGAATGAGAGTGCTAGTCAGGTTGCAGATAAACAATACCATCAAGGCCTCAATGCAATCCTGGAAAAGAAAGAATTGGAAGCTAAACGAATAAATTCGGAGGCATTCTTAAAACAATTTTGGGACACAACTGTAGGAGAATAAACAGCAAAAAATGCAGCCAACAACACCAAACGTGAGATGAAAAGCAAAAAAAAAACGGTGCAATTAGAGAACAAAATTGTTGAAGATACCCCATCCTCAGTGAAAAGAAGAATGACCAAGACCTCGATGAGGAGAAGGATTGTCTCTTCAGGGACAAGTCGCGCTCAGTCGAGCTCCCCTATCTTGATTGCTGAGACACCCCAGACTTCACCTAGAGATCATAACCTCTCGGTTCTACCAAATGCAGTAGCCCAAAAAGTGGAGAATCAAGAAGATGCAGAAAAGCAACATGAAATACTCTTGTAGGCCTTCGATCATAAATTGAAGAAGAAAAGAATGACAGATAGTGCAAGTAAAGACCTGACAGAAGGTCAGTCACATCATGACACGTAACACTAAGAAGCCCTCGACAATTTGGATGAACAACGTACAGAAGCACTCAATAATTTTGATGAACAGGGTAATGAACCCCTGACAAATTGAAGGACATGCTACAAAAAACCCTGACGAGGTAAATGAAAAGGCTACAGAAGCCACTTCTCATTTGGATGGACAGGGCATAAAACTCCTAATGAGTTAAACCCACAGCAACATGAAACCCTCAGCGACATAGAATCACCTGACATTGAAACCCTCGGTGATATTATGACGGATGGAAAACATGACTTTGAGCTAGGAAAAAACAGTACATGTTTCGAATCGGTTCCAGAGAAAGTGATCGCACCAGATGACTTCCAAACAAAGACCGATAACCTCATTTGAATAACAGCATCAAAGACCTCAAGCAACAATCCATGACTTGGAAGCACTAAACCAATTCATGAAGGAAAGACCTAACAAAAGCAAGGCGAGATAGAGTTAGCAAAAGAGGTCAAAGAGCAGAAACGACAAGTGAAGATATGGAAGTTTCGGGCTTCTAAATACTACAAGCACCTCAAGAAGGTGACTAAACAACTTAAGAAAGCCCGAGGAAAGAAGAAGAAGGTAGTGAAAGCAAGAATCAGTATCCAAGTGCAAGATTGAAAGATGACTTCCTACATTGAAGATTTTTGCAGAAGGTAAAAGATGTGCGAGGAAATACAACAGCTTAGGGATGGGAGGATGTTGGTAGGCAAAAATGCCCCATTTCTATCCCCTGCCTATCAAAAAACCAAAACCATTAACCTCTATTTTTCTACATAAACCTCCTCATTCCTACACAAGTCCAAGAATACTCTCTATTCCTACATAAACTTCATATTTCATGTTTAACGTTTATTAAGGGCTTAATTAATCATTTTAAGTAGATTTCATGCCTTTAAATACTTCTTGTAACTTATATTTACTTTCCTAAACTATTTGATAAAGCTAAAGTATTAATCGTTATGCTAGATCGATATAGCGCAAGAAGATTCCTACACCACCAGCAACTATCCATTCCGTGATCTCCGTAACAGTCGATCACTCCACACAGGCATCTTGGTCCACATCATCCAGTTCAGTTGTGGTTATCTGGAGTTGAAATTAAAGCGGAGGAAAATCAAGAATATGGCCGAAAATCAATCTACAACCACAAATAATTCACACTTTATTATAGCCATCGACTTAAGTTGTAATTTTGTTTGTTTTTTTTTTTTCAGCCGAAAGGCTTGATTTGGAATGACTATAATTTTTGGTTATGGCCACAAACCAAAGGGCTATATAAAATGTATATTTCAGATAGAACTAGTAGCAACTGATAGTGATAGCAAATCGTTGTAATTTTTGGTTTATTTGTAATTTCGTTGTCGCCCTCATTATAGCCTGGACTTGAAGTCTCATGTAAATTTGTTGATCAAAATTAGTACAAGGAGCTGTGACATGGCTTTTTCATTCTGCATGTAATTCTTCATTGATGTTTCAATAATGTGCTGAAGGTTTTCATTTCCTAAAATGGAAAACGAGCTGGTTGGCTAGGGCCCAACCAACCCAACTCCTTTACCCTCTTGCTTGTTATCTTAAAAGGTGTGTTAACTTTATTCATTTACAGTAGTGTGATTTGAATCTCAAATTTTGTGCTTTCTTATGAATTTTTATTTATTCCATTAAATAGTCAAGTGTGAGAGGATTCGTTGTGTGGAAGTTAAATTAAATTGTTTCATATAATTTCTTTGTTGGTTTGCTTTGGATCATGCAAATGAAATCCTACCTGAACTAATGCATGTAGGATCTTGCACTCTGGTTCACTAGTTCATTTACATCGAATGTTTCATTCTTTTCCTTTTACTTGATTTAATCTATTTCTACAAAACAAGTGTTTATCTCTAATATTGAAAGTTGAATCCTTAAAACTTAAAGATAACTTCAGGAAATAGAAGAGAATTTTGTTGCATATCTCGATTTGTATTTGCACTTCACAACTTAAGGAAAAAGACTAGAAGTAATTTGGAATATTATAGTGAACCGTTTCGAGTTATATTTGTTTACATGCAAAACTCCTTTGACTGAAGAAAGTTTGCTTTACTTTCGAAGATTGTTTTTATCTTAAGAGTTTCTTTCTATTTGTAAGATTCAGTCGATTAAAGCATTATTTTTGTGTGCAAGATTATTTCAAATTCTACTCGCACTTACAATTCCTTTCATAGTTAACATGCTCTTTTATCTTCCCAAAAGCAACTTGGAATATTTGGTGTAGGAAACTCTGCTTTGGTACAAGGACTGGTGTCTTTCTACAGGAACATATGTGCTCCAAATCTTAAGTCTTAGAGCCCCTACAAAAAATATAAGTCTTCAGTATAAGTACAAGTTATACTTCTCACATAAGTTCTGTACCTGCACTAGTGCAAGCATATTGCAAGACTACAAGAACGACCGCTTAGTGTGAGAAGGAAAATCATTGACAAGGCAGATCTTTTCAAGGGCCCACTTGTTAAACTGCCAACACCTATATTGAGGATAGACATAGAGTTTCACTTCAGTGCTTAAGATAGTTTACAGTAGTGTGAAAGTTCCTTTATTTGGTTTCTTCGCAAATGCATTCTTTTACATTCCAGCACTAGAATTACTTTGGTGTTAATTGCCTTCGATATTATTTTCTGTTTAATTCTGCAAAGTTTCAATTGAGAAGTAAGAATAGGAATAGGAAAAGTTCATACCACTTCTAGCATTTCCTATGCTTCGTCTCTAAGTTTACGAAACCCCCGGGTTGAAAATTAAGTGTTCAAGGAGCTTGCTTAAGCACAATTCCCGCACCCAACACTTTGGCGTCATTTCCGACGAGGCGATTTGAATTGGTAAGAATTTTTCATTTTTCGCAATAGGGGTATGTCTAACATTATTTTTTTCCTGCAGTGTGCTTCTATTTTCTTGAAGGAATTTATAGCTGTCCAAATTATTTTTGAGTTGCAGCATTTTTACTGGAATTTTGTTTTGTCGTTTTTTGAAATGAATGCCTAAAAGAGGTAAGGGTCCGAAGCCCACTAGGGGCCAAATAAATACTAATAAATCTAAAACCAAATCTCATATTGGGCCTTCTTTTGTAGGCAGAAAGTCCAAACAAACCCAGACTCATCACGTAGGAACAATCTACTTGGGGTCTAGTAGCAGTGGTCCAAGTGTGACACAACCCACAAAGGGGAAGAAGGGGACTATTGGAACCAATAGTCAGCCTTCTCAGCCTATTGAGAGCGGTTTGCATGTAAGAATAACCACGACAGATCAAGAAAACCATGCAAAAGGAACTAGTGAAAATCAGGTAAATGAGGAAAAATCCACTTTTGGATTCCCAATTGTGGATCCTGATACACAAGTACAAATGAAAAACATTTCACCATCAGCCCTTCCTCATTTCTATGGTAAGGTACATGAAGACCTAGACTCTTTCTTATTTCAGTTTGATATTTTGTGTAGAAGTTATGATTATTCATCTTGTGCCCAGAAGTTAAAGTTGTTTCCCGCAACTCTCAAGGACGCAGCACTCCGCTGGTTCATGGGACTAGGAGGAAACACTATATCTTCTTGGGAATAAATGAGGAAAGTGTTCTTGTCAAAATATCAGGAATATTGTAAAACTAGAGATATTCAAGATGAAATCTTTACTATTGTGCAAAATGATGATGAGACTCTAGGGGACTACTTGGAGAGATTCATGTACATCCTCCAAAGGTCAGAGCACAAATTTGATCTAAGTACCATTATAACTTTGTTCTTACGGGGGCTTACTGATGATGCTAGGAATAATCTAAATCTGTTAGGACAAGGGGATATTGCTCAGAAATATTTTTATCAAATCTATGACTTTAGAGAAGAATCTTCAGCGAAAATCACATAGAGATAATTTTGTCCGAAGATTCTCTATGTGATTTTCGCCGAAGATTCTTCTCTAAATTGATATGGATCACAGAAGCCTAAATTCAATAAATCTATGACTTGTGCAGGAAATTCTTGAGGAACCAATATAGATTCGGTAAAGGAATTCATAATAAAAATAAGAAAATTGAATCTATTGATGCTATGATAATTGGATTAGAAAACAAAATGGACAATATGAAAATTGAAATAATGAATATTGTTAGTAAACAAATAGACTCTTTGAAGTTTCAGCAAAAACTTGTAGAGGAACAAGAGTCATTGTCTATTTTCTGTCCAAAATGTAGAAGAAAGCATCTTTTAAGAGAATGTCCTCTCGATATTAATGAAACTAATAAATGTGCAATTTGTACAGAGAACCATGCCATGGAAAAATGTCCCCCCATACTTGGCTGAAAGCTGTACTTGAAGGAGGACAACCTGAAGCCGAATCATTGTATGTTATGGAAGCATGAAGAAATTGGCCTTAGGTAAGTGCAGGTATGGCTCCCGAACCTCCACCACATTTTTTTGGTTATAATGCACATTCATATTCCTATCCTAACACTAGTCACTCTCAACATTGGCAGCATGGGAACCAATATCATTATGGACAACCCTCCAAATATTGGTAACAGGGATGGAGAGGGCGAAACCATTCACACCATTCCTATCCTGCATATCCTCCTACATATGCACCTTACCCAATGCCACAACCAACATTACCTCAGTTGAGTCAGCCAATGCCACCATTGCTTTTAACTCCATAGTTTTAACCTCCTCAACTGCCTACCCAACCTTTACCCAACCCTAGTAACAAAGTGGTACAAATGATCCATTCTATGAACCCGCTTTCCTCATCCAGATATCAGTCCATGCCAATTGGATTCAATGACCTCTAATTGAGATCGGGGAAGATAATAATCTCTTAAAATCAAAAGCAGCCTATGGTGATTATCAATGAGAAAGGTGAGAAGGAAAATCCCGACCATTATGAAAAATATGACACCATCCAAACTATCCCCGTACCTTCTCATCCTTTTCCATCTTCTTCCAACCGACCTCCCTACCCAAAGAGGTTAGTTGTGGAGAAGGATGACCCCATTCCTGAGTCTAGCCTGGCTTATGAGCTTAGGAACGTTTTCATAAAGGTACCTTTGCTCCAAGCTATTAAAGAGATCCCCATTTGCACAAAAATCATTAGGGAAATCTGTCTCAAGAAGCCAGGAAGGAGAAGACTATAACCTCAAGCTATTCAATTTGTTGGTAGAGCAGCGGAGTTAATGACGGGGTGTATGCAAATGGAGAAATATACCGACCCTGGGAACAGTGTTGTCTCTATTTAGATATGTGATGTCCTTGTCTCCAATGTACTTATGGACTTGGGGGAGACCATTAATGTTATGACCAAGCAAACCATGGATCAACTTGGATTGGTCCATATTCGTCCTACTCCCATTGTGCTTGAACTAGCACACAGATCTAAAATCAAGACAGAAGGGGCGTTGGATGATGTGGTCATTTATTTAGACTCTTGGGAATACCCCGCAGACTTCATTGTGCTTCAGCCAAAGAATCCTGTGGGAGGACATCCCTTAATCTTCGGACGACCATGAATTGCTACAGCCGATGCTTATATCAGATGTCGTTCTGGTGACATGTATATTTCCCATGGAGATTCTAGTAAGAAGGTCACCTTGGATCCCTTCAGGAGCTCCGAGACACTTTATGGTTAGACTACAGTAGTGATGAGGAGAATCAGCCTGTTTCCTTGATACATCAGAAGGTTGAGTTCTTGCAAGAGGGTGAGATTCAAGACTTCTTGAACAATTTAGACACCATGCCCAATTTCGAGTCATTGAGTCATATTTTTAGTCTAGATTTTCAGGAAATTCATGACTATCTACCTCCCTCACCATCGTCTCTAGCGACACCTCTAAAAGCATGATACCACTCTTGTTGAGATTAGTCCAGGTAAATCCTTGCATATCAATTCAGACTTGGATTCATCCTAGCAAGAGCAGCTTATGAATTTGTTGCGAAACCATCTTGATGCCTTTGCCAGGGGCTATGAAGATATGAAAGGAAACCCTCCTGAAACTTGTACCCACCATATCTATATTCAGGATGGAACCCAACCTATCCAACAACCCCAAAGGCGTATGAACCCAGCTCTAAGAGATGTTGCGAAGGAAGAATTGAAAAAACTCTTAGATGTTGATTTTATCTATCCCATTTATGATAGCTAGTGGGTCTCTCCATTGGTATTAGTCCCAAAAAATAATGGGAGATGGCACATTTGTATTGACTACAGAGAATTGAACAAAGCCACTCTCAAAGATTAGTTCCCCCTTCATTTCACCGACCAGGTACTCGATACCCTTGTTGGTAAGAAGTACTTTTCTTTTCTAGATGGCTTTAGCGGTTATAACCAGATACAGATTGCACCCGAGGATCAAGACAAAACCACTTTTACATGTCCATGAGGTACATTTTCTTACCGAGTGCTTCCCTTTGGGCTATGTAATGTCCCTGCTACCTTTCAAAGGGCAATCTTGGCCATTTTTGCTGACCTTGAGTGTGTGGAAATCTACATGGATGACTTTTCTGTGTTTGGTGATTCATTTCAGGAAACCCTCAAAAATCTAGAAAAAGTGCTTCTTCGCTACCAAGAAGCTCATCTCGCCTTGAGTGACAAAAAATGCAAATTAAAGTGCAAGGCAGGAGTGGTTCTTGGCCATCTTATTTCTAACAAAGGTATCCAGGTTGACCCTGCAAAAACAAAAGTTATTTTGAGTCTTCCTATACCCAAAACTCAAAGGCAAGTGAGAGGTTTTCTAGGACATGTAGGGTACTATAGGAGATTCGTTGAGAATTTCTTAAGGATAGCTACCCCCCTTTTCCGACTTTTGACTAAAGATAGTGAGTTTTCTTGGTCCACAGCTTGCCAACAATCCTTTGAGACATTGAAGGAAAAACTAGTTCAGGCACCAGTTTAGAGAGGACCAAACTGGTCCTTGCCATTTCATATTTCCTCTGATGCCTTAGATATTGCTATTGGCGCAGCTTTAGGACAAGAAGAAAACAAACAATTTTATGCTATTTATTTAATTAGTAAAAACTTGTCACCCGCTAAACTAAATTATATGGTTACTAAGAAAGAGTTTTTAGCTGTAATTTTTTCCATTAATAAATTCAGACATTATATTACAGGGTATGAAGTCTTTGTGCATACTGACCATTCCGCAATAAGATATTTCATGAATAAACCATTAAGTAGTGGTAGAGTGACTAGGTGGTTATTATTGTGCAGGAATTTAATATTACCATTATTGATAGATCGATAAAATCTAACGTAGTAGCAGATTATCTTTCAAGATTAAATAATCTCGATGAAGCAATTCCTGTTGATGATGATTTTCCTGAAGAACATATTTTTGTTGTGTCAACAAAATCCCTGTGGTTTGCTAACATAGCTAACTATTTAGTCACTGGAAAATTACCACCTCACTTATCCGCTCGTGAAAAGCGGAATATCATACAGAAAAGCACAATATTCCTAGATCCAAGGAGACCTCTTTTACACTAGAGCAAATCTTATTATCTGTAGATGTGTAAGAGAGGAAGAATTGTTTGATATTTTAAAATCTACCCATGATGAACCTTGCGGGGGTCAATTCACTGATAAGCATACTGCATTCAAAGTGTTACGAGCTAGCTATTTTTGGCCCTCCTTGTTCAAGGACGCCAAACAGTATGTCAAGCGATGTGACAACTATCACCGAATTGGCCAACCTAATCAAACCAATGAAACGCCTTTATGTCCTCAGATTATGATTGAGCCTTTTGAAAAATGGGACATTGATTTTGTAGGACCAATTAACTCGACATCATTAAATAAAAAGCATATTTTGGTTTGTACATATTTCGTTACAAAATGGGTAGAAGCTAAAGTTGTTTCTTTTGTTACTGAAAGAGTTGTTGTTGATTTTCTTTTTACTGAAATCTTTACTATATTTGGTGTGCCTAGAGAAATTTTTTCTGGCAATGGACCACAGTTTATTTCTAATCTAGTACAAGGTGTGATGAAGCAGTACAAAATTCGGCACAGGAAATCTACACCTTATCACCCACAAGCAAATCGTCAAATGGAGTCCACAAACAAGGTAATTGAGTCCATCCTCACAAAGACAGTAAATATTCACAGAAAGGATTGGGTTGACAAATTGCGGAAGCCTTGTGCGCATACCGAACCATTTGGAGGAACAACACAAGACACACACCATATGAGCTGGTGTACGAGAAACAAGTCCTCTTGCTGATAGAATTCCAGATCAAGACTTTCAAGACTGCAAGCCAATTGGGGCTAGATCTCTCTGAAGCACAACAATAGCGTCTTCTATAGTTGAATGAGCTAGATGAATTTCTAAGGGATGTTGTTCAGCAAAACATCTTGGTTCAACAGCAGTGCAAGAAGTGGCATGAAATTCTATCCAGAAGAAGCAATTCCAACCAGGTGATTGGGCACTCCTTTACGATTCTAGATTTAAATATTTTAAAGGGAAATTCCATACACGCTAGATGGGACCTTATGAGGTGGTCAAAGTGTTTGAAAATGGAGTAGTAGAAATTAAAACTATTGATGGACAGAATTCTATGTTCTTGGTGAATGGCCATAGATTGAAGGTGTATTTTCAACCCCTTACTAAACGAGATTTTATGCAACAAGTCCAACATCAATCTGAAAAGGAGTTGGTAGGTGGTAACACCAACCTGTTGAAGATTTGATTCTTTCTTTTCCTCATTAAAAAAAATAATAATAATAAATGAAAAAAGAAAAAGAAAAAAATGACAAAAAAAAAGTATAAAAACTTTTCCTGTAATTATGAAAATCAGTTGACTTACATGATTGCAAAAGGATCAATCTGAAAACCAGCATGCTAGCAGGGAGATCAAAATTTCAATAAAAAGGGAATGCTACTTGATTTTTTAGATATGTTGGCTACCACCAAGAAGAAGTCGGTTCAAGGAACCCATCCCTTACCCAAGTTTGGGGTAACTAGCATGGAAATTTGTATCCAAGTAAATGCTTAATTCCTGCTGCAGTTACTTTTCTGGCACCAGTGTAGGGAGACCTTGAAGGTAAAAAAAAAAAAATCTTCTATTTTCCCGTTTTGTAATTCCCACTATTTTTCTTTTTTGAATCCCACCATGAATCACCCTGCTTTTTCTTCTAAATTTTTTATATCCCTATCCAATTTCGTAAAATCCCTCTTTTCTCCCTTTAAGTTTTTCCCACGTCTCATTCTCGTTTACCCCCCTTGGTAGTATTATTCTTGGAATCACTATTATGAAATTCCTTCCCATTCTGAAAATTACCCCTTCCCACTTCTTTGTTCCCTCATGGATCGGTTGTAGGATCTGATACAATAAGATCAGAAGGCATGCTCATGAAGCACCAAAGAATGGTGAATAAAATTTATCTTGTATGTTTAGGAAATTTTCAAAGTCCAGCCAAAGAACTGAGTTATATCAGATTTTTTATTATTATCCCCTCTTCCTTCGATGCTACAGAAATCCCTGGTGCAGGAACACGCATAATTGGTGCAGGCAGGTTCAATGCCAGCACACTGCAGTGCAAGCAGGCTTAGTGCAGGCACATTGCAATGCAAGCAGGATCAGTCCAACCACAACTAGTGCAGGCATGCAAACACAGTGCAAAAAATTGTTTGAACACAGTACAGAAGCAGGACATAATTGAGAAATTTATTTTTTTATGCAGATGAATAAATACCACAATGATAGATCATAGCATTTACTATTTAAATTTAGGTCAAAACTTTGTTTTATTATTTACTAACTTAGGGAGAAATCTTTTAAAAGTGCAAGATATTTTAGTTTCTAAAGTCTAATCTTTTTAATGAGTACCAAAGTACACCTTATGTGAACTATGAGGCAACCAGGGATAGTACAGACCCACCTGAAATCCTACACTTACCTCCATTGAAAAGATCCTCCATCACGCGCTCGTTCACTTCACCTCATAATCCGATCCCCCACGACCGTTACACCGCCAACGTAAAAATTTGAGCCTCCTCCAATTATCATTTTCTTGTTGTAGCAAATTGATACATGTGTGCATTTGTCCCGAAGAGGAAATGATTGAATGTGATTAGATGGGAGCGATTAACAAGACGGTGGAACGACTGGATCTCCATCATAAAATTTTCGACAACACCCTTGCACTCCGTGGTATGTAATCTTTCCAAACTTGTGACAGAGAATTGAGGTGAATTCAACATAGAGATGGTGCCCGTGAGACATGAGCCATCATCTTTGAGGGAGATAGAGCAAATGGCTGAGTATCCAGAGAGTCTTTCACTATTGCAAGAATCAGGGATTCTCCCATTTTTGCAGAAATTCGACGGGTTCGATACGGCCGTGGCTCTAGAATTTGCAAGGATGTTAGAGGAGGGCTGAGCTAAAGTAGTCTCACTAGAATTTGAAGTCACGGAGGAATTTATTCAGTGAGCTACAGGCTTGTCAACCATGGGAGAAAAATGGTTCAAGAAGGAGAGGTTCGAAAGGAAAAGATGGCGTCGATTTGTGGTCGATCAAAAGCTCAAGGTCGACTGAAAGAAAGGGTTTCCGCAGAGCTACCATGCTCGGAAAATCACGAGACCTCCTATACATATTACATAACTTTTGACCTGCAAGGGACGTTATACATTAATGTTTGTGCATCATATCAGGTTGTTGCTGCATTTTGAATCAGGGAAACACATCAATTTCCTTTATTACCTGCTCCGAATTCTAGAGAAAATGGCGAAAGGAGTGCAGAATGGGAGTGCTAGTCAGGTTGCAGATAAACTATACCATCAAGGGCTCAATGCAATCCTGGTCAAGAAAGAGTTGGAAGCTAAAGGAATAAATTGGGAGGCATTCTTAAAAGAATTTTGGGAGAGAAGTGTAGGGGAGTCAACAGGAAAAAGTGCAGGCAAGAAGAGGAAAGGTGAGATGAAAAGCAAAGATAAAACGGTGCAATTAGGGAAGAAAATTGTTGAAGATACCCCATCCTCAGTGAAAAGAAGAATGACCAAGACCTCGATGAGGAGAAGGATTGTCTCTTCAGGGACAAGTCGCGCTCAGTCGAGCTCCCCTATCTTGATTGCTGAGACACCCCAGACTTCACCTAGAGATCATAACCTCTCGGTTCTTGCAGATGTAGTAGCCCACATAGTGGGGAATGAAGAAGATGCAGAAAAGGAAGATGAAATACTCTTGTCGGCCTTCGTTCATAAATTGAAGAAGAAAAGAATGACAGGTAGTGCAAGTAAAGACCTGACAGAAGGTCAGTTAGATGATGAGGCGTAACACTAAGAAGCCCTCGACAATTTTGATGAACAAGGTACTGAAGCCCTCAATAATTTTGATGAACAGGGTAATGAAACCCCTGACAAATTGAAGGAACATGGTACAAAAACCCCTGACGAGGTGAATGAAAAGGGTACTGAAGCCCCTTCTGATTTGGATGTACAGGGCATTAAAACTCCTAATGAGTTAAACGCAC
This sequence comes from Pinus taeda, assembly GCA_000404065.3. Lineage (NCBI taxonomy): Eukaryota > Viridiplantae > Streptophyta > Pinopsida > Pinales > Pinaceae > Pinus > Pinus taeda. The sequence goes on from APFE030405721.1 coordinate 125,247, forward strand.
AGGAAGATGAAACCCTCAGTGACATAGAATCCCCTGACATTGAAACCCTTGGTGATATTATGACGGATGGCCAAGATGACTTTGATCTTGGAAACAACAGTACATGTTTCGAATCGGTTGCAGAGAAAGTGATCGCACCAGATGAGTTGGAAACAAAGACCTCTACCCTCTATTTGAATAACCGGATCGTAGAGCTCAAGCAACAAATTCATGACTTGGAAGCACTAAACCAGTTCATGAAGGAGTAGACTTGGCAGAAGCAAGGCGAGCTAGAGTTAGCAAAAGAGGTCAAAGCGCAGAAATGACAAGTGAAGATATGGAAGTTTTGGGCTTCTAAATGCTACAAGTGCCTCAAGAAGGTGACTAAACAACTTAAGAAAGCCCGAGGAAAGAAGAAGAAGGTAGTGAAAGCAGGAATCAGTATCCAGGTGCAAGATTGAAAGATGACTTCCTACGTTGAAGATTTTTGTAGAAGGTAAAATATGTGTGAGGATATGCAACAGCTTAGGGATGGGAGGATGTTGGTAGGCAAAAATGCCTCATTTCTATCCCCTGCCTATCAAAAAACCACAACCATTAACCTCTATTTTTCTACATAAACCTCTTCATTCCTGCACAAGTCCAAGAATATTGTCTATTCCTACATAAACTTCATATTTCATGTTTAAGGTTTATTAAGTGCTTAATTAATCATTTTAAGTGGATTTCGTGGCTTTAAATATTTCTTGTAACTTATATTTACTTTCCTAAACTATTTGATAGAGCTAAAGTATTAATCGTTATGCTAGCTCGATCTAGTGCAAGAAGATTCCTACACCGCTAGCAACTATCTGTTCCGTGATCTCCGTAACAGTCGATCACTCCACGCAGGCATCTTGGTCCATGTCATCCAGTTCAGTTGTGGTTATCTTGAGTTGAAATTAAAGCGGAGGACAATCAAGAATATGGCTGAGAATCAATCTACCACCACAAATAGTTCACACTTTATTATAGCCATCGGCTTAAGTTGTAATTTTGTTTGGTATTTTTGTTTCAACCAAAAGGCTTGATTTGGAACGACTGTAATTTTTGGTTATGGCCACAGGCTGAAGGGTTGTATAAAATGCAGATTTCAAATAGAACTAGCTAGCAAGCGATAACAATAGCAGATCGTTGTAATTTCTGGTTTATTTGTAATTTCATTGTCGCCCTCGTTCTGGGCTGGACTTGAACTCTCATGTAAATTTGCTTATCGAAATTAATACAAGGAGTTGCGCCATGGCTTTTTCATTCTGCATGTAATTCTTCATTGATGTATCGATAACATGCAGAAGATTTTCGTTGCCTAAAATGGGAAACGAACTAGTTGGCTAGGGCCTAGCCAACCCAGCTCATTTACCCTCTTACTTGTTATCTTAAAATGTGTTTTAACTTTATTCATTTACAATAGTGTGATTTGAATCTCGAATTTTGTGCTTGCCTATGAATTCTGATTTATTCCATTAAATAATTAAGTGTGAATGGATCCATTGTGTGGCAGTTAAATTAAATCGTTTCATATAATTTCTTTGTTGGTTTGCTTTCGCTTGGATCATGCAGATGAGATCCTTCCTGCACTAATGCATGCAGAATCTTGCACTCTGGTTCGCTAGTTCGTTTACAATGAATGTTTAATTCTTTTCCCTTTACATGATTTTATCTATTTCTGCAAAGCAAGTGTTTGTCTCTAATATTGAAAGTTGAATTCTTAAATATTAAAGATAAATTTAGGAAATAGAAGAGAAAGTTGCTGCATATCTCAATTTGTATTTTCACTTCATAGTTTAAGGAAAAAGACTAGAAGTAATCTGGAATATTACAATGAACTGTTTCAAGTTATATTTGTTTACATGCAAAACTCCTTTGGCTGAAGAAATTTTGCTTTACTTTCGAATATTGTTTTTATCTTAAGAGTTTCTTTCTATTTGTAAGATTCATTTGATTAAAGCATTCTTTTCCTGTCCAAGATTGTTTCAGATTCTACTCGCACTTGCAATTCCTTTCATAGTTAACATGCTCTTTTATCTTCCCAAAAGCAACTTGGAATATTTGGTGTAGGAAACTTTGTTCTGGTACAAGGACTGGTGTCTTTCTACAGGAACAGAAGTGCTCCAAGTCTTCAGGCTTAGAGCCCCTACAAAAAATATAGGTCTTCAGTATAAGTACAAGTTATACTTCTCACATAAGTTCTGTACCTGCACTAGTGCAAGCAGATTGCAAGAGTACAGGAACAACCGCTTAGTGTGAGAAGGAAAATCATTGACAAGGCAGATATTTTCAAGGGCCCATTTGTTAAACTGCCAACACCTATATTGAGGATGGACATAGAGTTTCACTTCAGCGATTAAGATAGTTTACAACAGTGTGAAAATTCTTTTATTTAGTTTCTTCACAAATGCATTCTTTTACATTCCAACACTAGAATTACTTCTTCTTCTTCTTCTTCTTCTTTTTTGTTTGCAAAGTTTCAATTGAGAAGTAAGAATAGGAATAAGAAAAGTTCATACCATCTCTGGCATTACTTGTGCTTAGTCTCTAAATTTACGAAACCCCCCGGGCACTAGAATTACTTTTTTTGTTTTTTTGTTTTTTGTTTTTTTTCTTCTCCAGAGTTTCAATTGAGAAGTAAGAATAGGAATAACAAAAGTTCATACCACTTCTGGCATTACTTGTGCTTCCTCTCTAAATTTACGAAACCCCCGGGGTACTAGAATTACTTTTTTTGTTTTTCTTTTATTTTGTTTTTTTGTTTTTGGCAAAGTTTCAATTGAGAAGTAAGAATAGGAATAGGAAAAGTTCATACCACTTCTGCCATTACTTGTTCTTCGTCTCTAAATTTATGAAACCCTCAGGTTGATAATTAAGTGTTGAAGGAGCTTTCTTAAGTGAAATTCCTACACCCAATAGATTGTCGATAAAGATTTTCCATGGACTGGAATCCTCTCTAGAAGTAGCATTGTTCTTGTCTTCCTTCTGCTCATCTGCAACGTTTTCTTTATGTTCTGCATTGTTATCCTCATTAGGATGTACATCCATATAAATGTGTTGTCACTGCTCTATGTAATACGCGGCCATCGTTGCTCTATGCAATACACAGCCACAATGCTCTATGTAATACGACCCCTCCTCTATGTAATACGCAACCACAATGCTCTATGTAATACGAGCCCCTCCTCTCCATGCTATCACTGCTCCATACGGCCACTCCTCTCCACGCTATCGCTGCTCCATACGGCCCCTCCTCTCCACACTCCATACTAGCCCTCCTCTCCATGATGTTGTTGCTGCATACGTAATACGCAGAAATATCCAAGAGAACTATCCAGAATGGTCACGGAAAATCAAACACACTCTCATTTTTAATGAGTTGTGGAAAGGAGTGTGTTGGAGATGGAGATAAAGAACAAGAACAACCTACATCAGACAAGGAATTCACCATTTGGGAAAATAAGAACAGCAAGGCTTATGCCTTGATTGCAGCATCATTAAATGAAGAGGTGAGTCACCATATTTCGCCATTTTCAAATGCTTTTGAAGCCTTACAAAAACTGAAGGAACTCTATGGCTCACACTCTGCACTTGAATTTGTTCAACTCATGATTAAATTATTCGGCCTTGAATTACAAAATGATGATCCTCTTGCTCTTGCATCAGATGTAAAATCTATTATGTATGATATCAAAGTCACTAACGTTGAACTGGACATTCCTATGATAGATTTTGTCAAGGCACTTTATCCCACTTACTCAAATTATCTTGAGTCATTGCAGGCAAATGGAAACCTCAAAGAAATTACCTTTGACTCCCTTGTGAAAAAATTTGCTGAAAGAGAGAAAGCTTTTTGGAAGAAGACAACTCCTCAGTCTTCTAAAGAGGTTGTGTGTCTTACACATAGAGAGAATAATCTTTCTCAAGATTCTACCAAAGGAAGAGGTGGTCGAAGAGGAAGAGGAAGAAGAAATTTTAGAGGCAAGGGGAGCAAACATTCTTAAGGAGAAAAGTTAGATTTGCATTGCATACATTGCAATAGAGATGGATCACATGATGCATCCACAAGCAAGTTGCCTTGGGACAGAATTGAGCAGGAAAGAAACCAACCCAAAGGTAAAACTAATGACAAAGAGAAAGGTAAAGCACCTAAATCCACTCACTATGTTGTGGCACACTGTAATATTGGAGTAGATGAAGACTTATTTACTGCTTCACTTTCTTCTTAGAAAAATGATTGGTTGCTTGATTGAGGAGCAATTTGCCACATGACTTTTAGAAAATATTTTTTTGAAGAATTTACTGACAATGTTGATGGAGCAGTATACTTTGCATACAAATCAAAACTCAAGCCATCAGGGCTTGGCACAATCAGGCTTAAATTGCCTGGTCTTCCAGACTTTCTTTTGCATCATGTTTTATATCTCTTACATCTAAGGAGAAACTTGTTGTCCTTGGTCCACGTACCCAGCAAGAACACTCCATTCATATGTTTGATGGCAAGGTTGAGGTGAGAAAAGCATAATATCACTCCCTTGTCATGATGGGGATAGAAGAAGAAAGGATTCTCAAGCTGCAAGGTACCTCTGCTTGTGCACATAATTTCTCATACAATTCTCATTATGAAGAAGGTACATTTCCATAAAGTTTATTATGGCATGCTAGATTTGGACACTTGAACTATGACATCCTCCACTTGTTGAAGAAAAATGGTGTTATTGGTTTGCCTACAATTCCTAGGAAACTTAAGCAATGTGATGCTTGCATTCTACGAAAGCATAGCAAAAAAAAATATCATGATTCACATTCCAGAGCACATAGAAAACTTGAACTCATTCATTCAGATTTATGTGGTCCAATGCCTGTTCCTTCTGCAAATGGAAATAAACATATGATGACACTTATTAATGACTACACCAGAACGTGTTGGGTTTATTTATTGAAGAACAAATCTGATGCTTTTCAAACATTCAAGAACTTTCATACATGGATTGAAAATGATGCACAATCTCATATTGGCTATATTCGCACTCATAATGGAAAAGAATACACTTTAAATGAATTTGAAAACCATCTTCGCCAACATGGGATCAAACATCAAACCAATGTGCCTTGTAATCCCCAACCGAACAAAGTAGTTGAAAGAATGAATAGGACAATCTTAATAATGGTGCGCTCCATGATGTTTTTCAAGAATGTAAAATTGATGTTTTGGGCTGATACAGTTCTATGTGTTGTATATGTAAAGAATAGATGTCCATCTAATGCTATTAGAAACGAGACTCCTTATGAAATGTGGTATGGGCACATTCCTTCGGTAAGCATCTCGCGGTCTTTGGTTCCACATGTTATGCCTTGATACCAAAGGTACATAGAAACAAACTTGGTGCAAGAAGTCGTAAGTGTATCTTCTTGGGGTACTAAAACACCTCCAAAGCATACCATCTCTATGATGAAGTCAATAAAAAGTTTGTTGTATCTAGAGATGTAATCTTTCTTGAATCATCCAAGGATGACAATGTTGTTGAGTGGCAACTTGATCGCTTGGATAGATTCGCAAATGCAAAATCATTTCAAGAATTTGACAATTAGATTCCACGTCTTGAAGGGGGGATTACTATATTGGATCAACCTGTGGAATCTTCTTATGAAGCTCTCTCTCCCCTGCATGAAACTCCAACCACTGATGATACTTTGAGTGATGTGATTGACAGAATTGGGAGACTAAATCTTGATTCAGTACCAACTTAATCAACTGAGCAGCCTGGACCATCTCAGAAAGGTCCCCCAAAGTGACTGACAAAGACACTTGAAAGTGTTCATCCTGATGAGGTTGGAAAGACAGGAACTAGAAATTCAACCCGACAAAATGGAGGTGGTGTAGATGACTCTGATTCACCTGTTGATATGGATGTTTCTTATGATTGTGAATTGAATTTGTCTACAGATTTTGAGCCAACTTCCTTCAAAGAAGTCGCTTCTCATGATGAATGGAAATAAGCGATACAAAAGGAGTATGATGCCTTGATAAAGAATGGCACTTGGAAATTGGTCAATCCTCCATTGGGAAAAAAAAAACAATTGGCTGCAAGTGGGTCTACAAGAAAATTTATAAAGTTGATGGCTCACTTGACAAGCACAAAGTTAGGCTTGTGGCAAAAGGTTTTGCACAGAAGGAAGGGGTCGATTATGAGGAGACTTTTGCCCCCATAGAAAAATGGGCTACCATCCAGACACTCTTTTCCCTAGCACCTCATAACGGTTGGAAAGTCCATCAAATGGATGTAAAAACTGCTTTCTTGAATGAAGATCTAAAAGAGAATGTTTTTATGTTCCAACCTAAAGGATTCGCTATGAAAAGACATGAACATAAAGTATGCAAACTTGTGAAATCCTTGTATGGCCTCAAACAAGCATCGCGAGCCTGGTATGAAAAACTAACTGAGCATCTTTTGAAACTCAATTTCAAACATTATGATCTTAATGATGCAACTTTTTTTGTCAAGAAAATTGGCAAAACAATTGTATATCTTGTGGTATATGTAGATGATCTTCTGATGACAAGGAACAATGAGTGCTACATTGCATCCATAAAGAAGGAATTGAAGAAAGGTTTTGAAATGATTTATTTGGGCTATGTTCATTACTATCTTGGTACTGAAGTAACTCAACATCTGAAGTTCATATTCCTTTCTCAAAAGAATTACATTGGAGATTTGTTGAATAGGTTTGGCATGGTTGAATGTAATCCTCTAACTACTCCATGGAACAAAACTTAAAGCTCACATCCATTTACGGAAAAGAATTTGAGGATGCAACAAAGTATAGACAACTTGTAGGAAGTCTCAACTACTTGACTACTACCAAACTAGACATTTCGTTTGTTGTTGGAATCCTCTCGAGGTTTATGCAAAAGACTTGTTAGGGACATTGCTTTGTTGCAAAAAGAGTTCTAAAGTACTTGAAGGGAACTCAAGACTTTGGAATCAAGTATACACAGGTGGACGACTTCAGCTTGATTGGATACTCTGATTCAGACTTCAATGGAGACAAAGAAACTAGGGTATCTACTTCTGGTTATGCTATGAGTCTTGGATCAGGAGCTGTCTCTTGGTGATCATGAAAACACTCGGTTCTAGCAAATTCCACAACAGAGGCAAAATATGTGGCAGCAACTGAGGCAGTAAAAGAAATTGCGTGGCTCTGGAAAATTCTGGAATATTTGCAAGTAAAACAAGTACATTCGACTCCACTCCTTATTAATAATACCTCTGCAATAAAGTACACCAAGAACCCAAAGTTCCATGATCGAACGAAGTGCATCAATACAAAATATCATCTGATTCAACATCATGTTGAGGCCAAAACAATCCATCTTTGCCATTGTTCCACTAATGAGTAGATTGCAAACATCTTCACCAAAGCGCTTGGAAGAGAAAAGCTTGAAAGATTCAAAACGATGCTTGGACTCACCAATATCCCATTAGATTAAGGGGGGAAATGTTGACACCTAATCATAGGGATTGAGTGAACAATTGTAAATAGTGTAAATAAATAATAAGAGAAAATGGAAAGTCAATGGGAGATGAAACTCAACAGTCACTCCCTCATGTGAATAAGTATGAACAACCTAAATGAATAAACATAATCTCATTTCAGGAGCTACCTCCTGGCCTGAAAAAAACCACCCAAAATTTAAGTCTTTGAAAATAACTAATCATTAGGTAAATAATGTATCTACCATTAATTAATGCCCACTATAATATAAGCAAGTCTTTTCATTAAAAATGGATAGAAATAAGATGTAAATAAATGAATTTAGCAAGAGTTACTTATGGCCATTATTTTTATGTTCCTCGACACTTGAATAAGTAGAAGTAAAAATGTAATTATGTAGACTTACTACTAATTACTACCCATCAAAATTTATGAAAATCCTTGCACTTGAGTGGGCAATTAATTTCTCCACTCCATATATCAATTTGTTAGTGTCCGCCAAGAGAGGACTATAGTAGTTGATTTGCCTCTTTAACATTGCGCAATGCAAATTATAATGTTTAACTTCTAAAAATATATTTCTTTTCATTATTATTGTTATTACTATCATTATTAAACTAAACGACTAGTTCTTATATTAATATGAAGTTGGTTTCAAGGCCATAACATTTTACATTTGCAAATAAATTTTCAATCACTAGGCTCAAAGATCTCCAAAAAAGAATATATTTCCTACTACACTTCCTACAAACTATAATTCTAAATTGATATCTTTTATATGCCTTCCAAAAAACTCCTAAAATTAAAACACATTTGCGCTGCATAATTTAGAAGTGGATTATCCTACATTGACCTTGCTGAATTCTAAATTAGCTTCAACATTTTCCATGTCCACTTGTCTAGGATGGCCTAGAGCTAAGGATTGAGACGTATCCGCCAACACATCAACATTTTTAAGTCGTTCTAAGTCTGCTAACTACTACGCCTCCCTTCCTTTTGTCACCCTAAATGATATCCTCTAGTCCTTTTCCACCCAAATTTTCTAACCTTGCAAGGCAAAGGTCAAGCAATTCAATGTGTGTCTAGAGTCTATCAATTTTAGTCTGAAGAAAACCATTCTTATGGTTTAGGAGATTTAATTGAGCCTTTACTTTAGCATCCCCCTTCCTGTTTAATAGTGGCAAAATGTGTTCCATTGTAGCCGTAAGATAATCCAGGTGACAGTTGAATTCCTCTTTTTTGGGCACTAGCAACATCTCCATGAATTCAACCATGCAATTGGCATTTCTATCTACCATGAGTTTTGTAAAATTTCCCACTGTATATCAACAAATTATGCAATATGCTAAAGAAAAATACAAGATCTACTTCTACAACAAACTTGCAGAAGCTTAATCGATTTTGAGCAAGATCAATTAGAACACATATAACTGAGAATGAGAAAGCAATCACACATGAACACAGAAGAATACTTTGGGGAAAGCCTCAGCTAAAAACCTCGATCTTTTTATTATCATACAAGTGGAAATATGTATGGATTACACAAAGCATTAGCTCACAAGCTATCCTGCTCTCAATATAATCCCTTTGCTGCTCATAGAAAATCAAAGGCTTCTCACAAACCTTCTCCTTTGCCCTCCAATCCTCCTATTTCCTTGCGCAGTTTCTCCTGGGTCCTCCAGCTGCAACTTGTGTGATAATCACCTCACACACAACACTGACCTCTGAAATAACTGCGCAATCCTGAAGGAGATAATTCCTTCTCCATGGATGAGTTTCCTATATAGGAAAAATCCTCCAACTTATAGTACATTGTCCCTTCCTCTGATCTCAACTAGGTCTCTGACTAAACTGATATGCATGAGTTATTTATGAGAGAATATTCAGTTATCTGAAATGCAGTATTTACATGCATGCATGCATTAACTAACTGGACTCACAATTAATTCCACAAACTGTTGGAACTAATCTAACTGGACTTAACTCAGTGAACTAAGCTAACTAATTACAACTCATCCTTATCTCTTTATCTAAGGGATAAATTCCTCAATTAATGGGATAATTGTTTCATGTCCCCACATAGACTTCATGTTTGATTTTCTACAACTAATTAACACAAGATGAATTAATAAATTATTTTACAAACAACTGCTAAGATCAAATTCGAATTTTACTTCTCAATTTTAGTTCAGGGACTAACTAAAATTGGAATCTAACCTGAAATGCTATTTATAGCAATGCTATTTTTAGCAATTCCATTTTTCATTCCTTGTTGTTATATCCAACATTGGTACCTAAACTGCTATTTATAGCAGTGCTATTTTTAGCACTTCTATTTTTAGCATTTCTTGTTGCTATTTTCAACACTCCCTAAGGCATTCAACTCGAACCTGATAATGAACCTTTGGAATGTTCTACATGCAACACTTCTCCCAAGTGTTGTTTCTCCAGCAACTCTAGAAACAAAAAATCTTCCAACTGACCTCCCAGTTGGGCTAGAAACATCCTTTGATGTTGAAGCTTCCTCTGTCGCTGACAAGTGCTCCTTCTATGACCTCTGAGCTACTGCAACACCCCATGCATCTCACACCGTTGCACACCTCTTTGTGCCATCATGCATTGGTGCAACACTCTTATGCCTCTCGCATTGTTGCAGCCCGCTAACTTTGCACTGTCTTGGGATTCCTACAATGTAGCTCTCTCTACCGCTCCATCCGCATCTGCCTCTACCCACTCATCCAATCTTGCTACTCCTCGTCGGTCTCCCGTAGCAAGGTCTAATCAAAGAGGTTGGCTACCTCGATGATCCTGCCCCTATTCTAGCCTGCTTGGGACTGTCACTCCACATCGCCCCACCTCCTACCTGGAGGTATGGATGCAGGTGATCCCTCTGCCCACTTGACTCAAAATTTCCCCCTAGTGGAGGTCTCTGTATGAGTAGATGTCTCTACTCGATCTCCTCTCGACTTCTCTAGTTGTGGCTACTCAACAACCTCCTGAAGTTGCTTCACTAATTGTGGCTTCTCCACAATTGTCTGAGACTTCTTCTAGCGCTGCATGTTGAGAGGTAATTTTTACTCTCCCTCTCAACCACCAAGTCTCCACCAGTTGCCTTGCTCCTCAAGGCTTTGCATGCATCTTGAACCTCAAGAGCATATAGGTTCTTGACTCGTGAACCGATCTGCTTCACCTGTCTTGTGGTGATGTGTCTAAGGAAAACCTTTCCCTTACTGAAGACTACTTCATAGCCTTTGTCTTCTAGCGTCGTGATTGATACCAAGTTTTTCTTCAATCCTGGCACATACTTCACATCTATCAAGGTAATGCGAGCTCCATGCTCCCTCTGAAAAACAATTGTGCCTACTCTTGAGACACTATATTTTTCATCATTACCCATCGCTAGGAGTATCTAGAGATCTTTCTCCTCTAAGGTACTGAAAAAAAACTCTTATCGTCGGTCATGTGGAATGAAGCTCCAGTATCAAGAAACCAACCACATCCCACCATGGATGAAACCATGCATGCGAAGAGGGTGAAATCCAACTCGAACTATGAGGCCAATGCCTCACCTTCAAATCCTTCCTTGGATCCCAGCTTAGATTTCTTCAGTGGACAATTTGTAGCAAAATGGCCCACCTCATGACAATGAAAGCATCGCACTTTTAATTTGTCAAAATTCTTCCCACCATGGGAAGAACTGGATTTGGGATGGGACACCTTCCCTTTCTCTTTCCTCGCCTTACTCGCTAAGGCTAGATTTTCTTCATCATCTTTCTTTGATCAAGATCCATCGCTGGTGCTTCTCCTTATCTCCTCCTGCATCAGATCCGACCAAATTCATTCCCAATCTGGCAGTTTCTCTCTTCCATTTACCGAGTCTTGGTAGCTATGCCAGCTCTTAGGAAGACCGAGGAGAGCAAGATTCACCATGTCATCATCGACTGTCGTGATCCCTACACTTCTAAGCTCATCCCTGTAGGTGGTGAGCTTGTTTAGATATGTAGAGATCATGTCGCCCTTTTCACACTTGATTTTCTGAAGCTTGTCTTTCAGTGCCAGCTTCCTTTGATCGTTTTTCTTCTAATATAGATATTTCAATGTTTTCCACATTGAAAATGGTGTCTCCTTCCCATGGGGGCTCGAGACAATGTGGTCTTGAACTCCCTCCAAGAGGATTCTCCTTGCTCTAGCCACACATTTCTTCCATTCCGCCAATTTTGTAGCATCAGTTGTTGTCGACTTGGGGACTTCTTGATCAATGAAGTCCTTTAGACCGTTATCCTCTAATACTGCTTCCATGTGATCCTTCCAGCCTATATAATTTGAGCTACCACCAAGGCCATACTCGAGCCTTAAACCGTTGAATGCCATTGGTTAAACTGAGATGTGATAAGAACTCGATTTCTATATTCAGGAACCTCAAACTTCGAACTCTCCCTTCTTGTATATTGTTCTTCGCTTTGATCACCTTTACTCTGATACCATGTAAAATTTCCCACTGTAGATCAACAGATTATGCAATATACTAAAGCAAAATACAAGATCTAATTCTACAACAAACTTGCGGAAGCTTAATCAATTTTGAGCAAGATCAATTAGAACGCATATAACTAAGAATGAGAAAGCAATCACACATGAACACATAGGAATACTCTGGGGAAAGCCTCAACTAAAAACCCCAATCTCTGTATTATCATACAAGTGGAAATATGTCTGGATTACACAAAGCATTAGCTCACAAGCTATCCTGCTCTCAGTACCATCCCTCTATTGCTCATAGACAGTCAAAGGCTTCTCAAAAACCTTCTCCTCTTCCCTCCAAGCCTCCTAGCGCAGTTTCTCCTGGGTCCTCCAGCTGCAACCTGTGTGATAATCACCTCACACACAACATTGACCTCTGAAATAACTGCACAATCTTGAAGGAGATAATTCCTTCTCCATGGATGAGTTTCCTATATAGGAAAAATCCTCCAACTGATAGTACATTGTCCCTTCCGCTGATCTCAACTGGGTCTCTGATTGAACTGACATGCATGAGTTATTTATGAGAGAATATTCAGTTATCTGAAGTGCAGCAGTTACATGCATGCATGCATTAAGTAATTGAACTCACAATTAATTCCACAAACTGTTGGAACTAATCTAACTAGACTTAACTCAGTTAACTGAGCAAACTAATTACAAATCATCCTTATCTCTTTAACTAAGGGATAAATTCCTCAATTAATGGGATAACTGTTACATGTCCCCACATTGACTTCATGTTTGATTTTCTACAACTAATTAACTCAAGATGAATTAATTAATTATTTTACAAACAGTTGCTAAGATCAAATTCAAATTTTACTTCTCAATTTTAGTTCAGGGACTAACTAAAATTGGAATCTAACCCGAAATGCTATTTATAGAAATTTTATTTTTAGCATATCCATTTTTCATTCCTTGTTGCTATATCCAACACTGGTACCTAAATTGTTATTTATAACAGTGCTATTTTTAGTACTTCTATTTTTAGAATTTTTTGTTGCTATTTTCAACAAGTTTGATTATCCAACTTCACATTGTGGCTGAGAATGTGGTGCATTGTTGTGCCTTATAACCAAACCAACCTTCTGCCATCGAGCCATTGATCCTCTCACCAACTTTAATGCATCCACCTGAAATGTACCTCTGAGTGGCCAAACATTCGATTTCTATGTTCGAACTATTTGTGTTACACTGAAATTTGTCACCATGACTATCTGCAGTTAATATGGCTCCACCAATAGTCATATTATCCTCCTTGTCAAGCCTAATACCTCTGCTCTTCATGTCAAGCTTCAAAAAAAAGAGAGAAAGTCACTAAAATATGTTTATCTCTGGGTACGCAGGTTCTCTCTACCTTGCCTGCTTGTACACATCCCAAACTCATTGTACCTGCGTACTTGTACGCTCTGTAAGCCAAAGGCTGGGTGTGTACCCCTGTAAAGGTCAAAAGGCGTGATTTTCATCTTAAAAAAGTTACTTGTGGTCACTTCTAGAGCCTTCTAGAAGAGTGTTTGACGTGTATTGAGCGCCTCCAGATGGTTCATGCATCCCTATGATAGAGGAACTTATCCCATCAAGAGAGGAGCTACCCCATCCAAAAGAGGGAGTAACCCATTGATGCTGGACCTGGATAACTTCCTCTAGAACACTATAAATATAGGCATTGGGCCAAAGGAGGGGAGGTTGAAAGCTGAACATTCCATAGGGTAGATGCTAC
>APFE030405725.1:0-71239 GCA_000404065.3 Pinus taeda
ATATGCCATAATGCTGCATGCTGCTCCTTTGGAAAGTTAAAGCATTAATAGAGTTAGATACCCATGCATAAAATACAATGTAACCAACCTTTTCGCCTTTTTGCTAATTCCAGGGCCTCCTTTGGGTGAGCCTTCCAAGCTTTATCCCTGGTGAAAGTTGGTCAACCAACCTTCACCGCCTAATTGCTGTTGAATCCAGATTTTCTTTAGATCAGGAACATGCCTTACCTCCTTTAGTAGCCATTGGTTTCCATTCTGCTGTTTTACAAGAACCTTACCATTCCAACAATTTTACATGGTTTATCATCACCCAAACGAACTTGTCCAAAATCTCCTTGAACATAGTCATGAAAGTATTTCTTATCAGGTGTGGCATGGAATGAGGCCCCTGAATCTACCACCCAGGAATCAGTAATATTTTCGAAAGAAAGAATCAAAGCATCTTGTAACACCTCATCTGTCACATTTGCTTCATGATTGTTTTCTTGCTGTGAATCTCCTTCTTTTCCCTTCCGAGATCTACAGTCTTTCTTTAGGTGTCCTTTCTTTCCGCATTTCCAGCACACTATCCCCGATCTGGACTTGGATCTGCCTTCCCTTGATTTACTGCGATATCCTGAGCTCTTTCCTCTTTCCATTTTTCTTCCTCTAAACTCTGCACTCAAAGAATTTCCCGATGTCTCAGCTTTTCCGTCGCATTTCCCCGCTAAGGATAGCACCGACAACATCATCAAACTTTAAAGTACTAGATCCAGAAACGGAGTTACTAATGGCCATTACCAAACCATTCCAACTTTCTGGTAATGAGCACAAGAATAACAGAGCTCTAACTTCATCATCAAAGTTTACCCCTACAGAACATAACTGACTTGTAACAGTATTAAAACCATTTAAATGATCTGCAACAGATCCACCTTCCGACATCTTTATATTAAATAACCGTTTCATAAGAAATACCTTGTTTGAGGTCGAGGGTTTTTCATATAGTTTCTCCAACGCCTTAATCAAACCCTCTGTTGTTGTTTCCTTCGAAATGTTGAAGGCGACCGACGCTGCGAGGCACAACTATACTATTCCGAGTGCCTTTATATCGAGAAGGTTCCGTTCTTCATCTGTTATACCCATCGACATCTTTGTTTTTCCGCCCAATGGTAGGTACAAATCTTTCTGATACAAATAATCTTCCATCTGCATCTTCCACAGTGAGAAGTTTTGGCCATTAAATTTCTCGACCCTAAACTTACCATCTTTCGCCATTGCTCCCACTCGAACCAGGAACCCTTCTTTCCTGTGAGTTTATCAGCCAAATAGACCTTCGACTTTGATACCAATTGTTTGGAAATTATATATTACGAAGCAATGGAACACATAAAATATTGCAGAAATATAAACACAGAAAATGCATAAAACAAGAGAGACACAGATATACGTGGTTCACCCAGTTTGGGCTACGTCCACCCCGAACAGCCAATCCTTCCTTTCTATTATCCAGCAAAATGAAGAGACACAACCTACAGCAAAGCCGCTGTAATATCCTCTGTTTTCTCTCACAGTCTCACCTCTCTGTTTCTTGCTCAGAGAATACACAGCCTCAATACAATGCCCTCATACAAAGAGAGGGGTTGCCTTCTAGGGCAAAAAACCCTAAACTAAACATAAGTTCTACCGTCAGATCATTCGCCTAATGAACAACCCAAATTGACTAGAAATTACTATACTTTTACAAGGCAATTTTACATCTGTTTTTAGCTTCTGAGGCGCTGCCCCCGAAACCCCCGTCGGGGGACCGTTGGCCCCCGGACCCCCCAGCCGGGGGGGATCGGCCCCCCTGAACTCCCGCGGGAGGGACAAGTCCCCCCCCGCGTGGAGGGGTGTACAAACTTCCTAGGGTATACATCTGGGTGAAACAAAGACCTCTGAACAATCATGCTCCACACCCAACAAATTTCTCTTAATTAGTAACTACTTGTAAGTGACTTTTACTTCATTAGATTAGGATCTTCTAGTTGCTTAAGTTATTAGTGTTCTTCTTCATCAAACAATTACCAATGCATGAACATAAATAGACAAGAGACGTAGACTATAGGCTATCATCTAGGGCCAAAACGTCTCAGTCTCTGAGAGGAAAACCCGAACAAATTCTTCTTATAGAGATTCCAATTGAGGAATACAAAGACCAAGACCCTTGACATAATAGCCTCTCCAAGACCAAGACACAAATCCTCTTCCATGTTTTCGTCTATTATTTCTCGGTTTCTTCTACTTTAGATTTCACTCGATATGTGATGACTTCGAACCGTGATCATTGTGTTTGTCAAGGATATCAAACTTCTGTTTCATTAGTAACATTGAATCTTGAAGACATACTACTGAACCATAGTTGCTGCTCTTTTGAGATACCACTGAGACCTTCTTCCTTGTAACAACAATGAGACCTTGTCACACACTTGTGACCTTCCTCTTGTGTAGTACCAAACTTGTGTAGTACCAAACATAAGAATTGTCACTGTAATCCAAACTTGTTTCCCTTCTAGTACTTGTAATATATTCATCCGAACTCAAAGAGATATCCAAACCTTTTGTTGACTGAGATCAGCCCTAAATATAACCTTGTTGTCCCTTCCTTATCCAAGCTTCCTTAACGAACATGCCTATGCAATCTAGTACCAACTCCGAGCTCTTTCACCGAATTGTTACCCGAAATTAGAGTGTGATCCGAACTTGTCTTCCATCATAGTCACCCAAAAAACTCAGAGAGAGATGTCCAAAATTCTGTGCTTGAGGAATAGGCTGAGGTGCCTATTTATAGTGGTCTTCCATGAATATAAGCCGACCTGTTCTTATGAAGGGTTGTGTCTCAAAAGGTGAGCCGACATGAGTGTTGTTAATCCATCTTGAAGTCGACTTGGAATATGAGGACTTGTGCTTGCTGTTGGAAGGCTATTTGACAATCTTATTGACTCATATACATTCTTCATAAATGGCATTGACTCTATATGACTTTTATGACACATCCTAAAGCTCTCAATGTGAGCTTATCTAAAATATAAAACCTCTTTCTCATGAAACCCATGAAGCAAGGCATAATAATAATTTATTTTTCTTCTTTTCATCATTTACAAAAATCACAATTGCATGTCTTTATGAAGACTGAACCTAGTTACACTTTTCAACAACAACTTCTCAACCCAACTCTTAAACTTCTAAGGATGTCCACCCAGTTAGGGGAGTATTCTTCTCTCCTCTTCCCAACTGTATCTTCTTCTTGAAAATGCAAGGATTTATCAGTACTGTACTACACCATCCTGTTGCTCATCCCTTTATTTTATTGTTGTTCCTTGGTGTCTTCTTATGTGTTGTTACACACACATAACTATTAGTCAAATATAAATATAATTAACCATATTTACTTATCACCGTGGCATATTTGCAATAAGCATGTTGATGTCATACTAGATGAAACATCAAATCTCAAGTTAGCATGCCAATTAGTGGATAAAATTAACACATCCAAATCTATCATGCCAACCATCTTATTAATATAAAAAAAATTCACTCAACACTCACATGCATATGAAAAATAATTATCATTTAAATATTAGTCTCCATAATTCCTGACGGAGCTTCCTAAATTATCTTTCGCAAAGGTATAATGTAGAACCTTTGCTCTAAGATCACATTGTAACAAAGATCCAAATTTATCCCCAAAAGTTCAATGTAGAACCTAGCTCTGATACCACTCTGTAAAGCTCCCTCCCACCCCCTTGTGCTAACTCTGGCTGTGGAGGGTGTTACTTTTTAATTAGCTTGACCTTTTTGGTCTACTATGAAGACGGGGTTATAAAAATCCTCCTTCTCTAAAGTTTACTTAATTCATTTCTAATATCACCATCATACGTAGGTCGTTAAGAGATTTTCGACGATATAAACTTTATCTCCATTCAACTCCAGATTGAAAGATACATTCATTCAATATTTGATCAGTTATATTTCACCATGTCAACTAGGGTCGCCACATGGCACCCACATGATCCTACCAGTACTGGCACATGCCACATCGACCCACAGTTAACGGGTCCCATCGGGTCCAATCCCTTCATACTTTTTTACGTTTCTATGTTAAATCCGGCCCCTACAGGAAATCTTGTGTGCATACAAGTGTGTGCCCTAGACGCATACCCAGATCTCCTGGATCACTCTTCCACCAACTTCGATATCTAGCTACACACAAACATCCAACGTTGCAAATATTTACACCCATTCACAAACACATGGATTACCTGAATCCCAGATTTACTTACTGCATGAATTAACATTCGACTCCACCCAAGCGGAGCCCTCACGGGATCTTGCCACTTTGCTTACTCACTGTGGAAAATTTGAATCATTTGAAATCTGATGCACTTCAAAAGTCCACAAGTGTTGACTAACAGGATTCCCAGATTTTCGGATACATTTTCTAGTCCCAAATGCATTCGCCCATTTTTGCATATCCAAATGCACTAAGCAATTGATATTTAAAAAGTTATCTGGCCCAAATACTTGGCCCATCCAAGATCCACCAGGCCCCTGATACATGTGTTGACTTTTGCCCATTACTTAGACTTATAAAATAAGAGAACTTTAAGGGATTTGATCAAAGCTTCCTTGAAGCAGGGTGCTTCTAAGAATGCCAACTTTACAAGGATGGAACCTATATCTAGGCACTGAACATTAAGTGTTATACTTAGTTATAACACACTCAATAGAACTATCAACCTACCTGAGATTAGATACCGAAACAAGTTAAGTTATCACTGATACTTCTATGTGAGTTCAAATACTACAACATCATACATAAACACAACGTTGATCTCAAAACAAATACAATCATGTCTAACTGATTTATCATACATTACTCAACACCTACCATAACCCTTTATCAGGAAAGACAATCAATAACTTTAACAAGCATATATCTATGTTACACATAACATATTAGATGGTTGAAGTCACACACTAGAATAGGTTAGCTGAGCACATCAAGTAATCATACATGACCATGTAAAAGCTTCGCACTAATGAGAAAATTAACAACCACAGGGGCCTACAAGTCTGTCATAACCATGAGATTATATATATGTGTGTGTGTGTGTGTGTGTGTGTATGTTAGCATGAATATCACATTCCTCCATTGTCAGTATCGATATAACACTATCATAACACATACCAGACATTATTCATCATTCATGGTGCAACATATATACAAGTAAATACACTTATCTGATTAACTTGAATGATTGACAACTAAAGGAGGGACTTCAACTCTCCACCCAACCATGGACTAGATAAACTACAATATTTTTTGCAGCTAACCATCCTTGCATCGAATTCATCAAGAGTTAAGCGATAAAGGGAATTTCACATCGATAACTAGCTAGTTAAACTAGAGAGGGAGTGCACCGTCTCTGTGGTTTATCAACTGCTTCTTGCAATAAGCACTATAATGACTCTTCTACCTCCTTAGAATAGATTGTCGGGATTCACCCTAGGCTTAGTGAAGTTATTCGCAGTCTAGAAGTATGAGCTCACTCTAAAGGTGGTTTATCAACTGAATTTTCAAGGCAATCACTACAAGGATCTAGCGTACATTGTTTAAGTGGTTTATCAACTACCTCTAGTAGCAAGCGCCAAAGTGTCTCCACTTTCCAAGTGATTCATCAGTGTTCCAACAAGCACCCCAATGCTTTATTAGCCCTTTCGATAAGCTCTAAGTGGTTTATTGGCCCCAAGGTAAGCACTTAGAGATTTATTAGCCGAGACAACAAGCACTAATGAGTCACTTTCTCCACTAAGTCTTCATTGGCCCATCATAAAATTGAATAACAACACTTGTCATACACCATAAAATTATAGGGATCATCAAACCATCTTCTCTTCTCCTCTTGCTCCTTTACAAGCTCGAACATTCATTGCTCTTTGTGTTCTCACATCCTTTTACACACCGTGTCTCATGCCATATGACATTCTCTCCCCTTCTCCTTATCCTTTCGTCAATCTCTTTTAATGTCAACTCCTTTTTCCTTTCTCTTGCATGTTGACTCCACTAACACGTTCCACGAAAATAGAGGTAGTATGTGGTTCATCCTTTGCTTAAGTGGTCCACACTCAACTTCCTTGTCTAATGTGCAACCATTTAATTAAATTAGGGTATAGGTAGAATGAATAAATGAAGTGCCTTGGGTTAATCAGATTCTAAGCAACCCCTCCTCCTCAGACTTTGTATTTGTGTCCCCTCCTCCAACTTAGTCATAATTTATATTTCCACATCATTTACAGGAATTGCAATCCATAATGACATTTACAAGAGGGCTAACAAAAAGGGTTTTTATAATAGCAACTAGGTAGTTATTATGCTTCCTTAGTTGGATGGGATCCATTGAGAAAGCTTGCAACTAGTTGATGCTAGCATGTTATTAATTTTGTGCCCTTGATTGGTTGAGAGCCAAGAAGGAAGACTTGCAACCAACTGGTGCTGGTTAGGTGAATTAATTATGCAACTTTGGTGAGATGGAACAAATAAGGAAAAGTTTGAGTTAGTTTGGGATAAGAAGTTAGATTAATCTTTTAATCTTGATTAAATGTAGTCAATAAAGGAAGGCTAGGAGGTAGTTCATGCTAATGAAAAGGGCCTTGATATAATTGGTGACTATTAAGGTAGTTAAACACAATGCACTTGGTTGACAGAGAGGTAGTTAAGAGGACTTGAAGCTAGGTAGGGATAGGAATATTGGTGGACATATTTTACCTTGCGCAATTGATAACACACAAAGAAGGCCTTGGATTAGCCAACTAGCAATAAGGGTTAATTCATTTACCCTTTATTTTGTTAGAAGCACAACATGGTACCTTTAAGACCATTAAGTTTAGCTCTCAATGTTGTTGGTGAGAAAATGTTTTAGAATCTCCAAAATATGGTAACACGTGATTATTGGAATTTTTAGAAATGAATTTCCTCAATGATGTTTAAAATCAACTATCATTGTATATGTGGTTTTAGATATGTATGTTAGTGGGTGTTGAAGATGATACACGTGTAAGATTATTATAAATGTTGTCCTTGAAACTTTTAATGGTGAAATATATTTGTGTTTTTAATTTTGAAACCATCATCGATGATGAATTCTTTTGGGAAACTGCAAGCATGTGAAAATATCCATGTGATATTGTAGGAATTATGTTTCTCTCAAAAAATATATGGTAGCAAATAAATATTGTCTTGATTCTAGGAAATGAGAACTCCTTATCACAACTTAGATTGAATAAGCATAATCAAAGAAAAATATTGTTGAAAAATGTGGTTATTTTTTGTTATGATGCTGTCTGTATTATAAAAGATAAAAACGAGACGGAGGATACTAATATGATAATTATTTTATATATAAAGAAAGCTTAGTGCCATTTTCAAGGCATCAAATTTGACAAGAAAGAGATTTAGCTAGCATAATGACATTGTTGATGCGTTGGGACTAGGAAGGAAAACATTAATGGCACATTATAAAGCTCTGATATTGATTAGGGCCAACAAAGAAGAAATGTACACACATGATGATAATCTTATTGATGGGAAAAACTAGCAAAACAAAATGTTTAAAGAACAAAATAATGGTCCATATTACTACATCTTGCATGGGAAGAAACATGCATTGAGGTTTGTGTGCTTATAGAGGATGGAAAATCTAATATAATGGTTTAACTAGTGAAAAACACTATTGTCTAACTAGATGACTTTTTGGATTCTTTAGCCAGAATCCCACCACAACATGATTCTTGGTGAGATTGCATTGTTTGATCATTTAAATTATATTTTTGAATATAGAAATGGATACAATGCCTTAGAAAACCCCGAAGCATTGAGGTTTTGTAGACTTACCAACTTATAACTATACTTTTCACAATTATCAAGTAAACTTTGTGCAAAATCAACAATTTTTTTTTTGCCAAAAAATCACCTCATTAAACTAATACATGGAAAACTGGTCTAATTTTTTTTAAATAAAATAAAATATACACTTTAAAAGCCTTATAAAGGAAGGAATTAAATACCCACACTTAAAAAACTTGTCTTGTCAACCTCCTTTTAAAGTAAAGTACATACTTTACTTGCTTTACATGCTTTACCCAGGAATCCCAATGCTTTGATTGTGACCCTTCGAAAACTTGTTTACCATTTTTTAAAGCAAAATATATACTTTAAATCCTTTTTAAACTCATTTACATACTCTATGATTTTTGAAAAAAATAATTTATTTTTTAAGTAAAATATATATTTTAAAAACTTTGTAAAAGAATCAAATATCTTGATTTTGACATTTGAAAAACTTTTCTAAAATATATGGAAAACTTGTCCACTTATTTTCTAAAAGTAAAATACATATTTTAAAAGCCTTGTAAAAGAATCAAATACCTTAATTGTAACCCTTGAAAATGTAAAGTACACACTTTAAACACTTTCTAAACTCAATTACATACTCCTCTATGATTAAAGTGCCTTTTATCCATTTTTATTTAAAAAATTTATAGACATTGGTTGCTCCTTGCAAAAGCATATTCATCTTTGAACAATTGATAAACTTATAGCCACACACTCCATTATCAAAGTCTTAATGAAATTAAGAATTCTTAAACATCATTAAACTTAGAATTATAAATTCTGAAACTTAATAATTAGAACTTTGAGCGAAAACAGCCAAATTCCCCTTGAACACCACTAAACCAAAACACTAAAATAAAATATTTCAATAAAATAACAAATATGAGATTTATATACCTCAACGAAAAATATTCGCTTTAGGGTTTACGGCCGTGCAGAAAAGCTTATAAGAGCCTCGTAGGAGAGGCAGAAATGAATTTCTTAGCTCTTTGGAGTTGTGGGCTGCTACTGGAAGAATCGCAGTTCAACGAAGATCCAGGGGAGAAAGGCCAATGGCTTGCGAGGGTAGGAAAAACTCAGTGTGATGATGTATTTTTCGCTCACTGATCTGCAGTTTTTCCCACTCCTCCCAAGCCCATGGCCTTACCTTCCCTCTGTATATTTGATCTATTCTGCTTCACTGTCAAATTTTCGGATCTGGTCAATGAAGACCGTCCAGATCGTGGCTCAAGTATGCCATATGCCATCGAACAAAACGAATTGGCCTGTTATTCTTCGCTGTTGTGGCGGGTTCCAGGGTTTGATAGGGTTTTTAGGGTTTTCTGACCATTTTGGGGTTCTCACGAGGTATTTGTTTTTTCAACATCTGGAGATCGAAAGGCTGTCGTGCGTTTTATTTCGGAATTTCGTTTCTGCCTTGCTTTCCTGGTCTATTGAATTTGTACTCTGGCTCTGTTTGTTAGGAAGGGATGGGTCGGGAAATGAGGGTTTCATAGGATGGACTGACTTTAAAAACCATAATTAAATTTCCATTATGCTCACATTTTGTATTTTATATACGTATTTTTTAGATTTATGCTTGAATCTTTTATACAATCTGGAAAACTAGCCGCCTCTGTGAGATGAGGCACACATCAGGAGAAAGCAAGGCTTATGGCTTTTTGGTTTGATGCTTCAACTGTAGTTTGAAGAATGTAATTTAGCTTTTTAGTGGGATTATTTTTTGCATGTAGGGTCTTTTTACATTTATAGTTTCGCAGGTACGCTCTTCTGCTCAATTTAACAGTGAATAATCTGCTTGCATGCAGAGTTTTTGCAGGTAACCTCTTCTCATTTGAATAGTTAATGGTTGTGAAAGTACGCTTGTGCTCACCTGAATAGGCAAGGGCTTTGTGGGGAAAACGATGGCTACACGTCAGATGGGTTTTTGAAGAGTGTTTTTGGGTTTTTTTTTATAAGACTAGATAATTATATTGGTCTAATTATGGACTACAAAGTAGGAATTTGAAGAATGGAGATTGTTATGAGGAATGATTGAAGATTGTCGGGAGGAATAGAGATTGTTAGTGTGATGAAAGTTTTAAATCTAAAATGGTGTGATTTTTTAAGCAGTGGATTTTTTTTAATATTGTTGTCAGACAGTTACACACTGCTATTTGTTAATCTAGATTGACTTATCACTTTTATTACACTGCTCTTTGTTAATCTAGATTGACTTATCACTTTTATTACACTGGTCTTTGTTAATCTAGATTGACTCATTACTTTTATTATAGAAACAATGCAATTATCTGAAATTAGTGTCTATGGAGTATACTTTTACTTTTGCTTAGATTTTAAGCGGTTAACCTGTTTTTTTAAACATGAAATTAGTACTTTTGCTTCTGCTAAATACTTTTAAATCTTGGATCTTTGGCCGTTAACCTACTTCTTTAAACATGATCAGTTTTAAGGCATACTATGCATCACTGATTATGAGTTTCTTAAATTGTATAACTTTGTTGGGGTGAGATAACAGGTGCGCTGGTTTCCAATAATCAATAATTTCCCTGGTTCATGCCCTGGATTCTACCCGACTTACACAGACACATACCTATCTGTTATGTATATGCGAGTTGTGTAGACGTTTCTGACGACACTGCTGCTTTTTAGTTTGGATAGCGATAGGCGTAACTGCACAAAACATTGTGCAGTTCAGCAATGATTCCTCAAACGATCGATGTATACTCATTGTATATACGTCAGTGAAAAAGCCCGAAATGTGTATTCACACTCGGACATAGACCTATGATCGATGCACAAAACGTATATTCACTACACATGATTGATGTATACTCATTGTATAGACATCAACGGAAAAGCCCAACATGTATTAAAATACTGCTTACAGATAGTGCTGGGTGTGCTTTGGGAAGGGAGATGAGATTACCGTCCTGACTTTTTGCACTACGGAAAGAACACTTGAGATCTGTGAAATCATACCAACAAGCCTAGTGTATATATTTGATATATAAATCAGTTGAAGCTTCAAGCGGCACATTCCCATTAGCAATTTCTACTTACTCTATCATTATCCATGATTCCATGTTTCGAGGTAGGTATTGCAGAATCATACTAACAAGCCCAGCATATATTATATATATAAAACTCGGCTGAAGCTTCAACGATACACTTCCATTAGCCATTGCTACTTACTCTGTGATTGCTCATGAATCGATCAGTCATCAATTCAACATTCAATACACACTCACCTCGTGATACCCTCCTCCATATCCATTTCTGGTTAAAGCTCACACAGGAGGCAAGAATAGCTGTTGTATGGCTGTTGTATTGTGGGGTGTGAGAACCGTTGAAATAACAACATTACAGTACTGTCAAATGTGAGCTGTTAAGAGGCCTTCTCATGGCAGATTACTGAAACAGAATAGGCAGATTACTGGAACAGAACAGGCAGCCTGAGGATGCACATCAAGTGTTTGATGGAATCTGCCCACTAAATTTGACAGTGACTACACTTGATGGAATCTGCTGGCTAAATTTGACAGTGACTCTAATACCAAGACGGCGGTAGACGAGTTTTTTCTAAATCCTTTGATGAATCTTACTGCTGAGGAACATACAGAGACAAAAGAATGGGTTTCAAATCCATGGATTGGATTCGTGCAACAAGATGAATTGTGCCAAGACAAGATGAATTGTGCCAAGATGACATGGTTAGCCTTACTGAATTATCAACCTTTGAAAACCAGCAAGAGCAAGTGGTAATCAGCTTGGAGTCTGATTTCTCATTCTGGACAGCCTTGGTAAACCAAATTTTGTGGAAAATGGAATTTCTCGAAACTAAAAACAAGCAGCTCCATTCAGAAATACACACCCTCTTTGTTAGAGTTTCAAAGGTGGAGGGGGGTAATTTATCCCCTAAGAATATGTTACGTGAAACTAAGTGCACTACATGCAGAAATTCTTAACCTTAAAAGCAAGTAAGAAGAAATCTGATCCCAATAAGCCACCTTCAAACAAGAAATTTAGACACATCAATTCTTGGGTACAGGTGGTTCGGGGGAAGGATAAAACTCTTACCCCTCTTCTAGCAGTTGAGGAGGTAGTGCAAGCAAAACTTGAGAAAGAATGTAATAGACGGGCTTGAGAATTGAATCTCAAGGTGAGAGGTCTCCCCTTACCCCACCCCTTTGGATTTTATGGAAGTGGGGGCTAGGTTTTTTCGGGACACCCTTACCATCCCCAATATAACTTTGGACAGAGCTTGGTTGGGCTACAACTTCACTCTCTTCTTTAGGTTTCAGACTGCATTTGATTGACTATATGCCCTCAGGGCTAAGCAGAAGTTGTTTTCTCTTCCCAACAGGATTTTCTTGGATGAGGACCTCACTTGAGCACAGGGTGTGGAACTTAAACAATCCAGAGAACAAGTTATGGCAACACGACAGACAGGGAAATGGGCGGTTATAAGGAATCTTTGGGCAGTGATTCGAGACTCTTGGTTGGGCTAAGACCCCACTCTCTTCTTCAGGTTTTGCACTACATTTGATTGACTTTGTGCCCTCAGGGCTAAGCGGAGGTTGTTTTCTCTTCCCAACAGAGTTTTCTTGGACGAGGACCTCAATCGAACACAGGTTGTGAAACTTAAACAATCTAGAGAACAAGTTATGGCAACATGACATGCACGAAAATGGGCGGTTATCAAGAATCTCCGGGCAATGATTCGGGACTCCTTCCCACTTGGTTGGAAACTCCGAATTGGAGATTCCAAATGACAGGCCCACTTGGGGAGGCGACAAGGTACATGTATTTCTATCCGTTGTTGGAATGGCAATGGATCTTTTTGGTCATCATCGAGACTCTTGTATGATGCTCTCGAATCCACTGACATCCTCTTTGTGGTGCAGACTCAGGTGAGCCCTGTTCGATCCCTCCCAGATATTGCAGGCTACCATTGGATCTTAGTTTGTAGGCAGGAGACGAGGAGCTCAGGAGAGGTCAGAGGATCAAGTGGAGTTGATTGTTTGGATAGACTCACCCTAGAACATGGTACCTTTGGTAGTCGAAGATGAGTTTGCCAGGTTTATGTGGATTCAGATTAGCGTCAGAGTCTCTCCTTCGAGGGACATCTACATTGCAGTTTGTTACCCCCTAGCGTCTTCACCATTCGTTGTCCATAATAGCTCAAATGGGGATCCCTTTATAGACTTGTACACCGACATCACCCGGTACTGTGTTGTTGGGGAAGTCATCTTCTTAGGTGACTTCAATGCTCGCACTAGAGATCTCCATATCCCTCTCCACAATCGATCAAAGGATGTATTTTGTACCCAGGGGATAGATCTAGATTCAGTAGGGCTTCACCAAATGTCGAATGATGCTTTAGGGCCCATTACAATTTATGGTAAACATCTATTGCAGTTGGGGGAATCTCAGGAGTTGTTGATTCTAAATGGTTTCCCATGTTTCACAGACTCTCGCTTTTTCACTTACCAACCATATGGTGGGGGTGCGAGTTGAGTTGATTATGTACTCACTGGCCATAACTTGTTCCCTTTTATTCGCCATCTCTCAGTCTCCCCAATCCCCCTTGCTGATCATGCACTTCTTTCCTTCTCTCTCCGGTTTGACTCTCCCCTTCCACCCCATCCCTCCCCTCGGGCCCACCCCAAACTACCTTTTCATTTGACAAATGAGACCTTGACATTTTCTCCTCTACCTTATGCAAGATGCTCCCATCGAAAACCCAATTCTCCTTGCTTGATTTTGCTTCCACTAAATACACCTATCTTTCAGCTGCCATTTGGGAAGCAACACTCAAATCCTTCCCCCACTCCACTCGTTCCACTTCCATCTCCCGTAAAGTTGGATCTTGCCTCATGAACAAATGGTATGATGATGACTGCAGGACTCTACATCGAGAACTTCGATATGCATTCACCCACTCTCAATCCTTCTACTCTGACCTCATAAGAAACGGCTCCTTCGTCACAAGAAACGACTTTGTCTCCCATAAAAGACGAGAACTTTCTCCTCTCCTTGCGCACTTCCCTAAACAATTCCGGCGTACCATCCTTCCCCGACGCTCCCCTCTTCCACTTGACCTCGACCCCACATTCATGTTCTCTCACACTTCCAACCTTGATGATATTCTCGGGCAGGCCCAAATTCATGTTACCTCCCCACCCTCTTCCTGTAATCTATTCTCAGCCAGAGACATTAGAGAGGCCATTTGGTGATGAACAGCAGCAAAGCATCCGATGAGGAAGGCTACCAAGCAGAGTTCTTTAAGCACGGTTTCCGTGCTTTGGTTAGCTACTTGGTTGATCTCTTCAACCATGTAAGTCCGTGAAGGTTTTCCACCAACATGGGCACACCACACCATCCATCCTATCCACAAATCAGGGTCCAGCTCAAATCCCAATAACTACAAAACAATCATGGTGGGTCACACATTCTCGAAGTTGTATGCTACTGTTCTACATAAGAAGCTCTCCAGTGACCTTGAGAAGAGACAATTTAGAGCTAGTGGACAGGCAGGTTTCCAACCGAATCATTAGACCATTGACCACATCTTCACCCTTCGCACAGTGATTGAGGAGGCGCGACACCACTCTTCAAAAGTCTACTGTTGTTTCATAGATTTTCGGAAATCTTTTTACTCCGTTCCGAGGGAGGAACTTAGAGATATTGGCATCTCTGCAACCCTATTGACTACTATTATGTGCTTGTATGAGTCTCTTCTTGGTCGTCTTCACACAGTCCATGGGATGTCTAATTTCATTCAAAGCAGTATTGGGGTTAAACAGAGTTGTCCACTGTCCCCTACCCTGTTTGGGATCTATATTGATGAGTTAGAAGCATTTCTACATGAGCATATCCAGAACACTGATGGCTGCATTCTTCACCAGGTTTTGATATCTATTCTACTATTTGTTGACAACGTGGTCTTCCTCTCCTCATCCCCAGAAGGATTACAGAGGTAGCTGGATGCCTTAGCTTTGTTTTGTGAACATCGACAGTTGACAGTGAACCTGGGTAAAACCAAGGTTATGATCTTCAATGGGGTGAAGAAAACATCAGAGCTTTACTTTCTATTCAGAGGGG
The DNA here is from genome assembly GCA_000404065.3 of Pinus taeda. Taxonomy (NCBI): domain Eukaryota; kingdom Viridiplantae; phylum Streptophyta; class Pinopsida; order Pinales; family Pinaceae; genus Pinus; species Pinus taeda. Next base: position 15,020 of record APFE030405725.1, read on the forward strand.
AGGAGATTGAGATCACCAACTCATATACTTTCTTGGGGGTGCAATTCTCAAGTCCTCGCTTCAGTTTGCGACCAACACTTCAACCTCGGATCAACAAAGGATATGGATCCTTAGCCCTTCTCGAGACACAGTGCTTTCAACATCACTTCCAGAACATCTCGTTCAAGATGAGCCTCATGGACGCCTTAATTCATCCCGCTGTTCTATATGTCTCAAAGATTTAGGGACTGTCTTTACTCAAGTCAAACTGGGCTTCCGTTGAGAGAGTCCAGATTATTCTTCTCCGCCACATCATTAGGTGCAAACTGACAGTGCCATAGCACAACATCCTTGCAGAGTTTGGACTTCAGCCCTTTCGGCTTGATACAATCTTTAGATTGGTTCATTCTTGCATCGTGTCTAGGGCTTGGTAGACTCGATAAAGAGTAGGGACCGTTATCCTTACTTGGCATATAGCTCTTCTGAGACTATTGCCCGTTCTACTCCATCAGGCCGAGCCAAATGCTGGTTTATAGGAGTTTCAAACCTCTTAGAGTCAATGGGAATTCAGTGGGATCATCTCCCTCCTTTTTGATATTCCTTAGATGCTCATGGTCACCTCTTACCTACTAGACAAGACCTAAACAAGATCATCAAGGAGGACATCTATAGGCAGTTTGTCCAGGTCACCTTGGTCAATCCTCCAGGAGGGTTGCTCCCAAAGATGGCCTTCTACGCTGAGCACTTCTTGAAGTTGAGAGACGGGTTCATTGTTCAACACCAGTGTACATTTCATCACTGAATGCATGCTCTTCGCATTCCTCTAGACCAGTTCATAGTAGGTTCTCATAGACTTGGGATAGAGACAAACCTCCAAGTGGATAGATTAGAGAGACTCTACCAGGGATGTCATTTACAGGAAGTGGAGACCAAGGTGCACTTCATCCTTGGTTGCCCTGTCTACTACGAGATTAGAGGAAGGTTTCATTGCTTGTTCAAAGATTCTCGAACCCTCGCCGACTTTTTCAGGTACCTCGATCAAAGATGTTTGACCCTATATATGCAGGGGACTCTTAGATTCTGAGCGCGTATTCTTCAACCTCCCATCAGACCAGACCCCACATAGAGGATCACGACATTTTTCATGGTACTACCTTGAGATAGGGGCACCAAGAGATCGATTGATACCAGTACGTATCTAGACTCCAAATCAGTTAGGATCCATGGGACCTCACCCTGCCACACGAGTTCTTAGCAGCAGTTTCGTCTTTGATCCGTCCCTGAGAGACAGATTAGGTCCTCCAGCGTTCAACAACGTGTGAACCCCCCAAGGATACGATTTAGTGAACACTCTGCGCTTGCCATCGGCTTTTCATTGGGCCAACAGACTTTGTTGAGTTTCCTCAGTGTTATTCATTCAACGTCAGTTGTTATGAGAGATGGCTTTGATCCTCAGACCTATTAGCTCCTGGATTTTCTCTGCTAGGGCCAGAGGTTGGTTTACTTCATGCATTGTATCTTTTATAGGAGACTGCTTGGTTTTCCCGCTTTGTATATACATCAGTGTACTCAAGAGTCTCTTTGACCTACTTTGTGGTCATTAGTTGGACATAAATATAATTATCTTATCTTATCTTTAGTTTCTTGTTTTTTGGGAAGATTGTTTCGAAATAATTGGAAGGTGGAGATTGTTCACCACTCAAGATGGTTCAATCATCCTGGTTGTTGGAATTTGGATATTCAAAATGAATACTCTAGTTACACTTTCCATTGTAAGATATTAGAATTTGGATGTTTTTATGTAATTTATTTTTGTAGTTGTTAAAATGTATATTTTAAAGTGCTGAAGTTTTATTAAAAGATTTTGTTGTTTTTGTTTTTTAAATTGAATTTTGGTAATTAATTTTGGGTGAAACTGTGATTTCCTAAATGATTCAGTGTTTTGAAATTTGTTTGGGTAGTTAAATTTTGCAGATTATAGAATTCAAATTTATGATTTTAAAATTCTATCAGCTTAAAAAATTACTTGAAGAAGAACTTTAAAAAATCTGATAATCACATATATATATTTATTTTTTGTTAGTATTATTTTTAATTTTTATTTATCAAATATATATAAAAATTTAAATACAAGTAAATAACTACATCATCTATATATGTTATAGTAATATCTTAAAAAAAATAAATTTAAATACATTTTAAAGTTACAATAAGTCTTAGTTAAAGATATATCTCTAGGTTGGTTTTAAAATATTTTAATTTTAAAAAGATTTAAATAAATGATAATTAATTAATTTCTATTGAAATTAGTTTATTTGAACATAAAGAAAGTAAGTGATTATTTAGAAATTTTATTGAAATTAATGAGGATGTCAAGCATTTCAATTTTTTTTCAACCCAGACATCTAATTTTACTATGATACTTATGAGTGTTAATTATTACTTGTTATTTATTAATATTTATTTTTCTTTGTATTGCAACTTAAGCTATTTTTAAGCATCAACATCATGACTAACATTCTAAACATAGTAAGGCCTTAACTTGAGGAGCTCTTCTTATATCAAAGCATAAAGTTTGGAGAAGTTGGGAGGATACAATACCTCTTCAAGTTACATACCCCATCAAGTTACATGTATGTCCTTTTAGGACTATTCTTATCTTGAATTCCCAATCCTCAAAGAATATTGGTCCTCTTCGACCACTCTTATCTTTGATTCTTGTCCAATCTTCAAAGAGTGTTGGTCAACAAGAATATTTCCTATCTTGGATTGACACTCTTTAATCAAATTATAGAAGTGTTGTTTTGTGGTTGAAACATGCTTCCAATTTTGCAACCTAGTTGATAAAAGAAAAGAGAACTAAGTGTATAAATAAAACAACAAATAAAGCAAAAGGGAGAACTTGTTGTTTGCTACTAGATAAATAAATTCATTACTAGGTGTTTTCCTTAGGATATCCTTCCATTTCGTATATTCCTTAGTTATTTTGTAATTTCATTGGTTCAAATTGTTACAAACACATTTATAGTATATATAAATACACACACAAATATAACAACCTTACATGAACATCTCTCACTTGTTGGGTTGTAGAGCACTTCTCGGCACAAATGAAATGGAGAGAAATTCTTCTTTATAAAGTGAGTTAAATTCTCCCATATAAGAAAATATATTCTTTCTAATTAACTCTGTGACAAGAAAACAAATTATAAAATATTGGATTAATTAGATCCATGATCAACAATACTAAGACATTAATAAAAGTCTTTTGGTAGAAATCACATAATAGAAATTTTTGTTGATGCATTTTGAACCACAATGGTTGGTTCGAAATGCATCGACCATCAATTTTTGTTATGTGATTTTTATCGAAAGACTTTTCTTAATTCATTATGGATCACAAAAGCTTGAATTCAGAAAATATTAAGACATGTTGACAATAAGCTCCTCAAAAGAGGATTCACCATCCAAAAATAGGTATTGTATGAAGTAAAATGTTAAATGTGTCTACATAGAACTCCTCCATGAATGAGTGAATGCAAAATATAAAATATTTTTCAATCTAGGAGGATGTGCTGAAGCGTCCACACAGAAGATCTCAAAGTGTGCCCTCCAAGGTGCATGAGAGATATAACATTAAAATATTCCTCCTAGTAGAATGCTCCATGACCACCCTCCAAAAATAAAGTGATCCACAAGATGCGTGCAACCAATCCACATGTGCAAATCCCAAGGCAACCAACTCCATGGATGAATGTGCAAGATGAAGTAGTCAATCCACAACATAGTAAGTGGGCAGACTCAAACAAAACAAATCAAAGGATATATGTGTGAATTAGGGTTTTGACTAATGTCAAAACTCTATGTAATAAATAAATATACATCTCAAGAATCACATGTAGTGTATTGACAAGTTCACAAATAAATAAATGTAATGTAAATAAATGTAAATGTAATGTAATGTTCTTTTTTAACAAGTAAATGCATGTAATGTACCAGCTTCCACCTTCAATGTGAAAAAGAAGTCATTAAAGTAGAGTGCTCAAGCTATTAAATTTAATTTGGATAATTAGAATAATTTAACCATTGAATAGTTAAATCAACCTCAACATGTGTGCACAAATATTAATGTTAAAATATAACCATAGTCCCCATCCAATTAGCCACCAATAAATTAAATCACCATGAACATGTGTGCCAAGGAGGGGTGGACTCTAATAAAATGATGTACCACGTAAATAAAATATGTTCTCCATAACAAAACCCCACCATGACAATAACAAAACATGAAGCCCAATCGAAGGTGCACCATCATCAAATGATTATGATTCGTAAATTGTCATGGATATTTCACTAGATAGTTCATCACAACAAATTTGATAAAATATACTTCAAAATCCAATATCTATATTATATCTTTATTTATATTTATATTTATAGATTTGTAGATTATTTATTAAATAATGTATGCATGCAAGTTAAAATTATGCAGAAAATAAAGAGACAATGGAACCAAAAATCACAACACATTTGAACACAAGATGTGACATAGAAAACCCTTTTGGAATAAAAACCTAGCTGGAAGGTGACACCGCTTCACTCTCTTTCTCTGAATGGAAATATGGTTGCAAGTACAAAGAAGTATGGCTTGGAGCGTGTGGGTTGTTACAATGTACAAATCCTCTCTATATGCTCTACCTCTTATCCCTCTTCACTATTTTCCAAATAATAGAATGGAATCCCTTTTCCACCTAGTGGTCTGGTTATAACACAACTTGATAGCCTACTAGTGGTTCGGTTTGATAACTTCAACTCTTAACCAAAGTTACAATATAAAATTTCCTAGAGTCTTATACTCATAATCACATGGCTAACCCCTTTTTCATGAATAATGTGCGTTGACATGGCATTCTTTTGAATTATGGTGGTGAAAACAAGAAGGTCAACTTTTGAGTGGCATAACTTTCTCATATGCTCTAATTGACATGATTATTGTGTTGTTGGAAAGATCTCTGTGTGTAGAATAGGAAAAAAAAAGTGTGGTGCTAGAGTGACAAAAAGTTTTACCCCCAAAAAACGTTTGATGTCTCAAAATGCTACTAGAAGGTTTTAGACCCTAATTTGCAAACTAGGTCCCATTGGTAAAAATAGACCTGAGAGGCGATTCCTCTACATTTTCTACTCTAAGAGCATCGAGATGGATGAAAAATAGTATAATCATCCAAAGTAACTATCCAACCTTAGGAAAATGGTTAGGTCCCCATTAAATCATATGTGTTATGCCCCCTTCTAACTCAAACTTGGGAAATAACACGTCAATGAGGATACTAACATCATAAAGTTAAGTCACCTCGGAAAATCCCACAAAGCAATATGAATCATCCCACCATAGCATCATCATAAAAGAATGGGACATAAAGAAGTGCTAATCCAGCTAAGCATCAAGCATGCCCTTCATTACACATCAAACAAGGAGACCGTGTAGAGTGCCCTGTCTTAGTGTCACCAAATAATGCCATATCATCATTCCAAAGTGATGGGTTGTACATGAAACAAAATAAAAGGTAGGAAAGGAAATGGAACACAAACATAAATACAACAAATAGAATAGCAATACAATGAAAACCCAACTTCTTTTAATGAATAAAATAGTAGAACATTATAGAACACAAATTAGTGAGGATGGCAGTAGCTTACATCTAAAGAGAGAGATGGAGACTATGATTATTCGTCAAAATCTATTACAAGAGGCCAAAGGAAAGACCTTTTAACATACAAAAATAAGCTTAGATATCCAAAACCTCAACCCTAGAAGATGAAGTGCCAAAAGGTTTGGAGGGCCCAAGGTGGTTAGTAGATATGTCAACCTTTGAGGGGCACAACCTTTGCATACAATATGTGTTTGGGGAACACAATAGCTTGTTGGAGAGAACCACCTAGGGATTACATGTTTTGGTTGGGCCGATGCATGCCATGGCAATCCCTAGCCTCCCAGATGGCCAAAAGGAACCATTTAGGGCCTCATAATGGCCCCAAAAGTTTGGGACCAAAAAAACTATAAAAAAATTCTAAGAAGATAAAGAACCATTGAATTGGTGGAATACTTGGGTAGATATCGATGTCCACCTAGATCAACCCTCCTCCCATAGGAAGCGATGGTCTTCATTATGTCAAATTCTCTCATTAGATGGAAAAACTAGGCTACTGAATTTGGCTCCCAGTAAGCCACATGCCTTAAGGAATAATTTGCCTTGCTTTGACAACCCAATAGAGTTGTATATTTTGTTGGTGGGTCTCCTTGATCTTGATGTCCATGATCTAATCCATTAGAGCTTTCTCAATACAATTAGGGTTGAGTTATGTGGGTGAAAACTACTTAGTTTCCTTCAAAGTGTCTAATAGAGGTGGAAAATATGGTCAAAGAAGCTCCACAATAAATAGTGATTGCAATCCAAGGAAATGGGGAGTACTCAATTCAAAAGCATTTTCACCTAGAACCTTGGTGATTGTGCAGGGCCCATATCAAAGTGATCCGACCTTCCTATGGAGGCTTGTGAGGTGATATTTTTATAAATGCAACCACACTTTATTGATGACCTAAAACTTATCTAAAACCCAATGTTGGTCACATCATTTCTTATACTCGACATTGGCTTTCTACAAGATATCATGAACCTACTATTGAAGGTGTTGGATCCATTCAATAAATTTGACTTCTCTATCTACCTTAGCTTGAGCATGGGAGGACTCCTCCAATAAACATGTAATGGTTAAAGCCACATTAATGAGGGTGAAGGGTTGGAACCCCAAGCACACATGAAAATAATTGTTGCCAATAGCATCGTGGAGGGCTCAATTATAGCTATGTTGAACACACATAAGGATTTCATCCCATGTACATGAATGCTTGGAGTTGTACATGTGCAAGATATGCACAATTATCCTATTGACCACTTATGTTTGTCCATCTATTTGGGGGTGAAAGGTAGTCAATTTGGTCAACTTGGTATCCCTTAAAAACCATAGGTCGGATTAGAAGTTATTGAGGTACCTATTGTCCCCATCTAAAATAATAGTCCAAGATAGCCTAAAATGAACCCAAACATGCTCAAAGAAGAGTTTAGCAATGACTTCAATTGTGATACTCTTCTTACATGGTGCCAAAATGGCCATCTTAAAGAGTTAATCAACAATGATAATTACCCAATCATTACCTTGCTTGGTGGAGGCAAAACTTAGCATGTAATCCATGGACATTGATTCATATGGCTTGTCTAGGATATAGAGGAGTGTACTACCCTTGATTCTTGATGGATATATGGTTCAATTATGGCATAGGAAATGCGTGATATGATATACTGGTAGAGGCCCTACCAAAGTTTTGGCCAATGGAAATACTTAAAAAACACTACTACTATATTCTCCACATTAGTGTGCCTTGCCATCGAACTATAATGTGCCTCCCAAATTAGCTTGGCATGCTCACTTGAAGGAAAAAAAGGTAGCCCAGTAGCATAAGAGTGCATCATAAAGGTGGAAGTCTAGAACTTGTTTTCCAACAATCAACGCTTGGAATGTAGTAATGAAGTTAGAGTCATTGTCGTACAATTGTGGCTACCCAAAGGTCTTATGCCCGCATGAGTTAACAATAATGACTAGCACCACAACTAAGAGACAACCAAGGCAGTTTACAACACAATTGGTGTTACCCTTCTTGTACTTGATGTTGAAGTGGAATTTTTGGAAGCACGTGGACCATTTCTACTAGCAGTGATCTTGTAGCTTTCCTTTTGTTTGTATTAATAATAGAAGTTTGTGATTAGTGGGGATGATCATCTCCTTCCCCAAAATATAACACTTCCACTATTGGCATGCATGCTTGATATAGTACATCTCCTTGTTTTTTTTTTTTTTAACAGAAACGGTTATGGATTATATTAACTGAGTGGTCTAAATGCTAGATTTCAGATTACAATAAGAGGGGGAAAAGCCCAAATAGTTTCGACAAATAGTATAGGGAGTGTTTTAGTTAAAAATAAAATTCCAGTTAAAAGTACATCTCCTTGTTATAGGTGGGTTATCTACAAATAGTATAGGGAGTGTTTCATTATGATAACCCATTGGATGCCCCCATTGAGTTGGGACTTCCTTGATAGCATGGGCAAAGGTATTATCTCAATCTTAAATGGCCAATGCAAGTCTAACAGAGTGAGGTCTAGTATGGAGTAGAGGTGATGTTTTATATCCTCAAATGTCTTTCATTGTGATTCAAACAAAGAAACATTTTCTTTAGCTCCACCCTTATTCATTTTACTTAAGGGCAAATTGATATGAGAGGACCCCAAACTTCAATAGAAATTCACAAGGACGAAGAATTTTTGGAGCTCTATTAGAGTAATCGAGGCTAGCTAATCACAAATATTTGAATCCTGGCTAGGTCCATGTGCACCCCATGTTCATCTAAAATATATCCCAAAATATAGAACTCTATGCATGTCAAATGAGAATTTCTCTAGATTAACTTTTTACTTGTGTTACCATAGTGATATGAATTGGATCATTATATTATTTTTCAGCCATCTCGATGCATTCAGAGTGGAAGAAGTGGAGGAATCAACTCATGGGATTGTTTTGACCAACGGGAACTAGTTTGGCGAAACAGAGTCTGAAACCTTCTGGGAGTGTTTTGAGGCATCAAACGACATTTTTTGGGGTAAAAATTTGCCGCTTTGGCACACTTATTTTCATGCTGTTCTACACACAGAGACGTTTCCAACAACGCAAGAAGCGCGTCAATCGGAGTCCGTATGCAAAAGTTATGCCACTCGAAGTTGACCTTCATGTTTTCACACCTATAGTTTAGGGGGATGCTGCGTTAGCCCCCATTATTAATGGAAAATGGGTTAGCCATGTGTTTTTGATGTAAAATACTCTAGAAGAGTCTATTTTGTAACTCTAATTAAGGGTTGATGTAGTCAAACTTAACCACTAGTAGGCTATCGGGTTGTGTTATAATCAGACCACTAGGAGGAAGAGACATTTTATTCTTTCGAGAGCATTTTGTTCCATAGCTGATCAAAGATAGTTAGGAGGGATAGGAGGTAGAGAACATAGAGAGGATCTGTGCACTCTAGTAGTCCATGGGCCACAAACATTACTTATTTGTACCTGCAACCATATTTCCAAACAAAGAAAGAAAGCGAAGCAACCTCACCTTCCAGCTGGGTTTTCTCCCGAAAGGGTTTCCCAAAGAGCATATCTTGTGTCTTATGTGTGTGTGTGTGCTTATTTTGTCATTCTCTACTTTTCGGCATAATTTCCATTCTCATGCATGCACTAATTGTTGAAAAATGTAACTATGTTCAGTCTTCATTAATGTACTTGAGTCATCATGAAATGTACTTGTCAAAAGAATAAAGAAAATATTTTTTATTATTGTAACAATGACTTATTAAAGCATGGGTTTCATGTTTGGGTCATCATTATATTAGTCAAAATCCCCATTGTGGACTCCTACGATTAATATTGAGTTTATAGAGCCATTGTACATTCAAAGAGACCATTTTTGGGCTTCTGAATCATGTAACAAGGTTTAATATTGAGTCAAATATGATTTATGTATCATCCACACCAAGTCGGACTAGAAGAGATCAAGTCGACCTAAGGACCGTAATTTGACCCACAAGAAGCCTATAAATACAACTTAGTCGAAGTCATTTGGAGCATCACATCTCAAGCTATTTCGATATCTCAAAAGTAGCTGGAGAAGTGTGAAGTTTGTTGCTGGGAAGCCAAAGGAAGTGTGATTTTGGGGAAGTCTAAGGAGAAGAAGAAAATTGAAATTTTGGTGCCTCTCTCTCTCTATTTCATGCCCTAGTTTGGGAGATCGAATTCTTCCAAGTTTCGTTGTTTCCAGTTGCTGCCTGTTACCAGAAGTTGTTGCCTAGTTGAAGTTACTAAAAAGGGTCGAAGATCTGGGAGGCTGACTTGGTGTGGAGGGAAGGTCTGGTCTTTGTCTAGGGTGACGAGTCTCGAAGAATACTATTGAAAGGAAAAATTATATTGACTGGGTTTTCCCCTCGAGGGGGTTTTTCCTTGGCATAGTGCCTATATCTTGTGTCTCTTGTTTTGTGATCTTCATACACACATAATATGGTAATTGTTTGATGAAAGATAAGATAATAAAGAAGTAAAAGAAGCCAACAAACTGACAATTAATTATCAAGAAAGGAGAATCAAACCCTAATATAACTTCTTTGATTTTCCAACATGGTATCAGAGCTAAAGTAAGGAAGAGTCGAAGATCACTTTGTTGGCATAGATTCTCCCTCTATGATGGATTGCATAAGAATGGACATCAACACTGCTGGAAGCTGGATCAAAAATGTCATCTACTATTTGTTCTACAAGGTCAAAAGTCAAGGATTTTTGGCTGCTCTTACAAGTTCTCTTACTCATGAAAATGCATGGATATTTGATATTGGAGCATCGAGACACATGACAAGTGAAAGTAAGCAACTTCATACACTATCAAAGGAGTCGTCTTCTCATGCAGTGGAATTGGGTGACAATAAAAGATATGCTATTAGAGGCCTGGGATCAACATCATTGAAGCTGGATAATGGATCAGAGTTGCATATCAACAACATTCTATATGTTCTAGGCTTGAAAAAGTATTTTCTTTCTATTTCTTATTTAGAATACAAAGGGGAAAGAATTGCTTTTGTTGATGGAAAAGTATTAGTTTGTGGAAAAGACTCTAACATTGATAAAGCTAGGGTTATCATAGCTCACAAAGGAATTATTTATAGAGTCATTACACCAACTCATCAAGCTCTGGTTCGAAATAAGTCCCATTGAACTATGGCATAAGAGGTATGGTCATTTACATTATAAGATCATCCCTACTCTTAGTCAGCTGGTTCATTATATTCCTAATATGAAGTTGGATCATGAAGGTGTGTGCAAGGGATTCTCTTTGGGAAAACATACAAGAAATCCATTTCACAATAGTGAAACTAGGTAAAAAGAGATATTAGACCTCATCCATTTCGATGTGTGTGGGCCCATGCCTGACAACTCACTTGGAGGTCATCTCTACTATGTCACATTTATTAATGACCATTCTAGAAGAAATGGCTCTACCTTCTCAAAACAAAAGACGAAGTATTTGATAAGTTCAAGGAGTTTAGCGTTGAAGTGGAAACCCTAACTGAAAGAAAGATAAAAAATTTGAGGTCTGACAATGGCGGGGAATACATGTCTAAGGAATTGATTTCATATTGTAAGGAAGAAGGTTTTGGGAGGGAGCTCATTGTTACCTATTTTCCTGAACAAAATGGATTGACTGAAAGGAAGAATAGGTCAAATGAAGAAGGCATTCAAATTATGCTCCTTGATCAAGATCTACCAAAGTTCTTATGGGGAGAAGCACGATGATAGCCGTATACATTCAAAATAGAAGTCCTCATAAGAGTCTTGATAATACAACACCTGAAGAAGTATTCACAGGAGATAAGTCGAGTGTGGATCACCTCTGAATCTTTGGAAGTCCAGCATATATCCATGTTCCGAAAGACAAGCGAAAGAAACTGGACTTTAGAAGTATCAAGGGAATATTCATTGGATATAGTCTCTCTTCAAAATCATATAGAATCTACATCAAGGAAAGAACATATATTGAAGTAAGCATGGATGTCATATTTGATGAGAATCAAGCATACAAGAAATCAAAGGATATTCCTATTGATTTTGATGATAAAGAAGTTCCCATATTTGAAGAAGAAGAAGTTCATCATGAAAACTCTACTACAAATCTCGAAGAAGAAGGGCCAAGTGAGCCTATTCAGTCGGTGGTCATACCAACCACAAGGAAAAGGCCTAATTGGTTGAAAGCTACAATGGAAGATGTTGAAGGACATGAAGCCGCGAAAGGAACCTTCAGGGAAAGAAAGAGACTGAAAGATATTCTGGTTATGCTACATATATGGCAAAATTGATAGAAGTCGAACCATCTACATTCAAGGAAGTTGCACATCAAGAGGTTTGGAAGAAAGTAATGCAAGAAGAATACCGATCCATCATGAAGAATGGGGTTTGGGAAATTGTTCCTAGACCTAGTGACAAATCGATTGTCACATTTAAATGGATCTATAAGATCAAACATGCACTTGATGGAAGTAAAGACAAGTATAAAGCAAGATTATTTGCAAGGGGTTTCTCTCAAAATGAATAATATGAAGAAACCTTTACACATACAACAAGGTACACTACCATTAGATCGTTGGTTTCATTCGCTACAATGGGGTGGAATATCCATCAAATGGATGTGAAGACTGCATTTCTGAATGGGAACATTGACGAGGAAGTGTACATCGAACAACCTGAAGGATTTGAAGTTAATAACAGGGACTCTCATGATTACAGACTTAAAAAGGCCCTATATGGCTTGAAGCAGGTATCAAGGGCATGATATGCAAGGATACATGCATATCTACTTAGAATTGGGTTCATGAAGAGTTTTGTTGATCTGAATCTTTACATAAAGGTTGTGAATGATGAGCCTGTCATTATTCTGCTATATGTTGATGATCTATTCATCAAAGGTGTGGAGCGAAGAATTCAAGAATGCAAGAAGATGTTGGCAGCTGAATTTGAAATGAAGGATCTAGAACTGATGCACTATTACCTAGGTCTAGAAGTATGGCAGAGACCTAGGGAGATATATTTGGGGCAAGGAAAGTACATTATCAAGTTATTGCATAAATTTGGGATGATGGATTCCAAGCCGATGACTACTCCTCTGATCACTAATCTCAAGAAGTTGAGGGACTCTGACTCTAGCCTCGTGGATCTTACCTCATATCGTAAGTTGGTGGGTTCTGTAATGTATCTGGTAAATACTATGCGAGATATATGTTTTGCAGTAAACATTCTTATTCAGTTTCAGCTGGAGCCACATCACGATCACTGAATAACTACTAAACATATACTAAGGTATCTTCGTGGCACTATATATCACTGCCTAAAGTATGATAGTAAGGAAGTCAAGCTAATTGGCTTCATAGACTCTGATTGGGGTGGCAGTGAGATCGATGGAAGGAGAACTACCGGAGGATGTTTTAGTATGGGAGCTGCTATGATCTCTTAGATGAATAGGAAGCAAGATCCCGTTACGTTGAGTAGTGTCGAGGCATAATATGTGGCTACATGTGAAGTAGGAAAGGAGTTTGTTTGATTAAGGAAGCTTCTGACAGATTTGTTCGAGAATTCTCTGGGTCCTACTGTGATTAATTGCGACAATCAAAGTTGTATCAAGATGTCTGGAGATCCTGTGTTTCATTTGAGGATGAAACATATCAATAATAAGTTCCACTTTATTAGGAACCTAGTGCATGATGGAATCGTGAAGTTGGAGTATGTCTCGACAGATGAATTGGTAGCAAACATACTAACAAAGGCTCTTCCGAATAAGAAGTTTGAGTATATGAGAAACCTGTTGGGTTTGGTAGACATTGTTGCTTGTATTGATGATAAAGAAATGGAAGATATTTGTTGAGGCTTTACGAGTGAAGCATTACCTGCGAGGACATATGGCCAACAATTTGTGTTGATGTCTATGTCCCAAAGTAGGGAAGGGTGGCATGGGTCATTGAGCTTTGACCATAGATATGCACCTAGGTCCCTGGGTTGGTGGTTAGCAAGTAAGCCTGATGGTACCTAGAGAGGTTGAAAGCTTGAGTCCACCTTATTCCCACTTGGATAGATTGCCCTGGTCAGGAATCTCGTCCATAGAATTGCAATGCCTAAATTATTGAGAGACCAATGGATAGATATCCCTAGTCAGCAATCTAATCCATGACATCGCAATGCCTAAAATTCTTCATTGTTTCATATAGTTTGAGATATTCCATTGTATTTGTACATTATGAATACATCCCTAGTTAAGAGGGTGTGTTGGAAAATGTAACAATGTTCTATCTTCATTAATGTACTTGAATCATCATGAAATATACTTGTCAAAAGAATAAAGAAAAGAAGTCCACAATGGGTACTTTGACTAAGTACATGTACTCATTATATTAGTCAAAGTACCCATTGTGGACTCCTAGGATTAATATTGAGTTTATAGTCATTATACAATCAAAGAGACTCTTCTTGGGATTTTGAATCATGTAAAATGGTTTAGTATTGAGTCAAATGTGATTTATGTATCCTCCACACCAAGTCAGCCTAGAAGAGATCAAGTCGACCTAAGGACCCTAATTCGACCCACAAGAAGCCTATAAATACAAGTTAGTCAAAGTCATTTGGAGCATCACATCTAAAGCTAGTTCAATATCTCAAGAGTACCTAGAGAAGTGCAAAGTTTGTTGTCGGGAATCCAAATGAAGTGCGAGTTTGGGGAAGTCTAAGGAGAAGAAAATTGAACATTTGGTGTCTCTCTCTCTCTGTTTCGTGCCCTAGTTTGGGAGATCGAAGTCTTCCAAGTTTCGTTGTTGACGGAAGCTACTGCCTAGTCGAAGTTGTTGGAAGGGGTCGAAGATCTTGGAGCCTGAATTGGTGTGGAGGGAAGGTCTGGTCTTTGTATAGGATGAAGATTCTCAAAAAATACTTTTGAAAGGAAGAATTATCTTGACTGGGTTTTACCCTCGAGGGGGATTTTTCCCTAGCATAGTGCCTGTATCTTATGTCTCTTGTTTTGTGATCTTCATATACACATAATATGGTAATTGTTTGATGGAAGATAAGATAATAAAGAAGTAAAAGAAGCTAACACATTCAAAAGTAATTATCAAGAAAGGAGAATCAAACCCTAATATAACTACTTTGATTTTCCAACACTAAATACAGTTAAATCCACAGACCTTAAAGTTTAATAAACTGTAACAGTGTAGAATTTTTAAAGTTTTAATATAATACTATTAGATATGTTGTGACGAAATTTTCAATGGAATATCCATGGTAGATTACGGATCATTTGATATTAGAGCAGGTTTCTTTGGGTATTTTTTGGAGATTGCTGGGATCTAAATCGGCGAAGCCAAAAAATGTAGAACCCTAATCATGGGTGACAAATCTGTAAACAAGCCTTGTGATCCTGCAAAGGTGATGTTTTCGCGGCTCAAACAACAAGTCGCGGATATAGACCACAATGTAAACCTCCTCATGGCATCCCTAAGCAATAAGTTGGGGATATTTAGAGAAGATAGGGGTTAGAATGCAAAGGACAAATCATAAGGGGGATCAAGAGATCGGGAAGACATGGAGAAGCAACCCAAAAAATAACCCAGAAAATATCAACCTAGTTCGAGTGTCGTGAATCAATTCTTGTTCAAAATGGAAGCAAAAGTCGATATCAAGTCGTAGCACTGCGAGATTGATGCTATGAAGCTGAACCACTAGTTGCAACAACTGGAAGTTTATTTTAGATTTCATCAGATCGAGGAAGGGAAAAAGATCTCATTCGCACAACTGAAATTAGAGGGTCATGCAATGACTTGGTGGGAGAGAAACATAGAAACCCTGAGGTTGGAAGGAAAACCTCTAGTGACTAAGTGGGAGGATTTCAAAACCCTCATTAAGTCACAATTTTATCCCATTGGGTACGTGGAGGACCAGTGGGTCCAGTCGCATTAATTCAGGCAAAAGTCAGGCCAAAGCATGTAGGAGTACACCATAGAATTCAAAAAGATGTATATAATGTTGGGTATCTCTCCAAAGAACACATATGTACTCCTCAAGTATTTGGGGGGTCTGCACCGCCATCTGCATGAGCAAGTGATGTTGTTCAAGCCCAAATCAGTAGACGAGGCTTTTGTACAAGCATAATACCTGGAGAACATAGGCCTGAAAATAGCATAATCAAGTGGATTGAAGCAGGAGGAGAAAAAAAAGCTTCTAAGGAGGGGAAGAAGAAGCAAAAAGGGGGAAAGACAAAAAGACAACATCCACAACACACCAGTGAAAAGATCCTAGCAACCACTGTAACATTGAAGGCCATACAGAGGAGAAGTGTTTGAAGTTGCATCCATAGCTAAACCCAAAGAACAATAAGAAATATAATAAGAAGAAGAATCTCATGGCCACTTATTCGAGCAACCAAGTTGAAAGCAACTAAGATGTGGATGAGAAGATCGTCTATACATCAGTGCAGTAGGAGGTGAATTTGAGTAGCCTTCAACAATAGGAAGAGAAAGAAATGACCAAACTCTTCCATATAAAGATATAGGTCAAGAAGACAAAGATTAATGCTCTCTTTGACTTAGGATTGTAAGTGAATCTCATTGCAGCAGAACTAGTCAAGAAGTTGGGGCTGAAAGTTCGTGATCATCCAAACCCATATCAACTGGGATGGGTAAATAAGGATGCAAAGGTGAAGATAACAAAACAATGTAAATTAGATTTGTTATCAGTGTTGATTTTATTGATGAAGTAGATCTAGATGTGGTTCCCCTTGATGTATGTGGAGTCGTGTTTGGGAGTCCATACATGAGCATGCGTGCTGCAATATTCATGAGGAGAGCTAATCAATATTGACTTATCAAGGATGGAAAATAGTCCATCATCAATGCACATAAAGGCAAGTTGAAAATTTCACTGGTAAGTGACAACCAACCCAAGAAATTGATCAGTTCTAGCTAGCAGTATCTTTTATTGTTTTTAAGAGAAAGTGAGTCTGAAGAGGAGTCAATAAGAGGCAAGGTATCACTGGAGGGGTGTAATAAGCAACAGAAACAACAATTGTAGGAGTTGTTATAGGCATACAAGGATGTGTTCTGAGAGCCTAAGTGTTACCACCTAAGAGAGAAGTGGAGAACGGGATCCATCTATTGCTAGACTCCCCATTGCCAAATGTTGGTTTGTACAGGCAATATGTTATAGAAGCAAGTGAGGTGAAGAAACATTTGCAACAACTACTGGAAAATGGTGTTATTCGACAGAGTACATCGCCATGTGGGTCACCCATCGCCATTGTGCCAAATAAGGATGGGACTTGGCAGATGCGTATAGATTACAGGGTGTTGAATAAAATCACGCTCAAGAAAAGATACCCCTTGCGCAGGATAAAAGATCTTCTAGATCAGTTGCAACAAGCGAAGTATTTCACCAAGCTGGACTCAAAGCCTGGATATCACCAGGTTGGAGTCAAAGAAGAAGATACATGCAAGACTGCCTTCAAAACCAAGCAAGGTTTCTATGAGTGGTTAGTCATGCCATTTGGCCTATGTAATGCACCAACTATGTTTATGAGATTAATGAATGATATACTAAATCCGTTTATAGATTCATTTGTTATTGTCTATCTGGATGATATACTGGTATATATTGCTACCTGGGAGGATCATATTTCACATTTGACGCAAGTGCTGGAAACATTGAAGAAGCACTAACTACTAGCAAATCTCAAGAAGTGTGAGTTTGTGCAATAGTGTTTGGTGTATCTAGGGTATGTGATTGGTGGAGGAGAGATGAAGATAGATCCTTCCGAGATGGAGGCCATCATGAAATGGTCGGTGTATACTAATGTTTTTGAGTAGCACAGTACTTGAGGAAATTTATAGCCTCATTTTCAGCGGTAGCAGCACCGCTCCACGCCATAACAACAAGTGGCAAGAGTTTCCAGTGGGAAAAAGGTCAGTAGAAGGATTTCGAGGAGCTAAAGAAGAAGATTAGTCAAGCACCAATTCTAGATTTACCAAACTTGCAATGG
Source organism: Pinus taeda (assembly GCA_000404065.3). Classification (NCBI taxonomy): domain Eukaryota; kingdom Viridiplantae; phylum Streptophyta; class Pinopsida; order Pinales; family Pinaceae; genus Pinus; species Pinus taeda. Next base: position 32,712 of record APFE030405725.1, read on the forward strand.
CCTTTTGAAGTGAAGACATATGTGAGTAGGTATGTTATGGGAATTGTCTTGATGCAAGGAGGAAGGCCCATTTGCTACCATAATGAACTATTTCATGGGGCAGTTATTAACTACCCTACCTACGATAAAGAACTCTATGCCATGGTGCAAGTTGTGAAGAAGTGGAAGCACTATCTGATGGGATAAGAGAAAAAAATTCACATAGATCACTAGCCGTTACAATACTTACAAGCCTAGAGTAAGCTACAACAGACCGGGCATTACAAGTTGATGGGGTTTTTACAATAGTTTCATTTGGCGATCAAGTATAAGAAGGGAAGCACAAACAAGTTGGCTGATATCCTTTCAAGGGAACCCACATCAAAAATTACAACTTTGGGGACTCTTATGCACATGGAGGAATTCACCCATAATGCATACAAAGAGACATATTCAGAAGATGAGGACTTCAATGAGGTGTATTAGCAGTTGTAGAGTCAGATTCATGTGGACGATGGCGACAATACAGTTGACTTCCATGTACAAGATGGTTTACTCTACAGGTTGGATAAGCTATGTGTTCTTAAAGGTGAGCATTTGCATCTAATTAGAGAGGCTCACACCTCCAAAGTGTTGAGCTTTGCAGCAAGAAATGCTAAAAATAGAAAATGCTATAAATACCAATGCTATAAATAGTCAGGCTATAAATAACAGTTCAACCATTGGAGGTCTTAGCAACAATGGGTGAAAAGTGAAAGTGTTAAAAATAAATTTTCTGGAAATAGCATTTCGGGATCCCTTCCTATTTTTAGTCAGTCCCTGGACTAAACATAGGAAGTAAAATTCGAATTTGATATCAACAACAGTTTGAAAATTAATTAATTAATTCATCTTGAGTTAATTAGTTAAGGAAAATCAAACTTGAAGTCTATGTGAGTACATGCAACAGTTTCTCCTTTGATTGAGGAATTTAACCTTTAGTTAAAGAGATAAGGATGAGTTGTAATATTGAGTTGTAATTAGTTGACTTAGTTTAACTTAGTCAAGTCTAGTTAGATTAATTTAACAATTTTTTAAATTAATGAGAGTTCAGTTAGTTAATGCTTGCATGCATGTAACCACTGTAATTCAAATAACTGAAGATTCACTCATGGATAACTCATGCATGTCAGTTCAGTCAGAGACCCAGTTGAGATCAAATGGAGGGACAGTGTAGCATCAATTGCTAGGATATTCCTCGGTGAATATTCCTTGCATGCAGAAGGAATATATTCCTTATGGATTGTGCAATTGGACCTGAGGTTACAGTGAGTGTGATGAGGCCAATTCACACATGTGATATCATTGGACCCCAATCAAAACTGCGCAAGGAAATAGGAGGCTTGGAGGGCTTGAGAAAGATATATTCTATGTCTATTGAGTCTGTGAGTTGTATTGTTTGAGTGCAGAGAGATCAGGATAGCTTGAGAGCTAATTCTTTTTGTAACTTGAACAAGATTTCCACTTGTATGATAATACAGATTTGGGGTTTTAGGCTGGTGCTTTCCCCAATGATATATCTTCTGTGTTATGGTTGATTACTTCTCATTCTCAGTTATATCTATTCATGCTTGATGATGCTCATATCTGTTTAAGCTTCTGCAAAGTTTATGGTAGAAGTAGATCAAGTATTATGCTTTAGGACATTGCATATATCAGGTTGATCTATAGGTGAAAATTTTACATTGCAGGGAACTTTGGTGTAGGGAAGATCGTGGATAACTTGCAGAGGTATGTGTATTGACCCAAGATGCAAGAGCGGGTAGCTAGGTTCATAAGAGGATGCATTCGTTGTTGTACCAACAAGCCTAGTAACATGAAATAAGGTATGTATCATCCCTTATTTGTACCTACTCGTCCTTGGGAATCATTTCCATGGACTTTGTGGGAGGTTTAACGATAAACAAGAAGGGACATGACTACCTATTCGTGGTAGTTTACAGGTTCAGCAAGATACGTGTTCTGATTCCCTGTAAAAATACCATCATTGGACAAGAAGAAACAAACTAATTCTTTAGACAGGTATGGGTGCACTTTGGGATACCAAGGAGCATGATTTTAGACAGTGACACAAGATTTCTCAGTTTATTCTGGACTACATTGTGGGAGAATATGGACACAAAGTTGAAGAGACGCAACATTCTATCCACATACAAATGGGCAGACATACCAGAAGCATCCGAAGACTTGGGATAAAAATCTGGTATATATACAACATTCTTATAACAGAGCAATCCACACTTCTACACGAAAGTCCCCATTTGATACTTGTTTTGGATATTGCATATGGGCAACAAGGAGGAGTGAGGGAAGATCTTACATGAGATGCTTCGAGGGCTAAAAAACTTATAGAGAATATTAGGCAGATCCATCTACATGTACAAGAAACACTGCGTAATTCACAGGAAAAGTATAAGGCTAGGCATGATCAACTCATAACAGAGAAATCATTCAAGGTGGGAGATAGAGTATGGCTAAAATTGAACAAGGAGAGGCTTCAAGGGCATGACAAGAAAATCAAGGCTCTAAGGTATGATCCCTTTGAGATAATGGAAAAGGTGGGTGATAATGCCTATCGACTCAGTTTACCACCATCTATGCACATTTACTTAGTTGTGAATGTAGAGGATTTAAAACTCTATGAGCCTTCCATGCTAGATCGGGAAGAGGAATATGTCCTACCTTCTGTGGAGGATTTGGCACTAGATGCTCAAGAAAAGTTGACAGAAGATATAGTTTTGCAAAAGAGGTCCAAAACTACAAGGCAGGGGCAACATGACATTTCGCAGATTGGGTTGAAGGGACAACTTCCAAGCAAAGTTAAATGGTACACCAGAGAGAAGGTAGAGGAAATATTTCCTCACCTCATTCAGTAAATTCTTTTTGGGACAAAAATCCTCCCAAAATGGGGAGGCGTGATTCGAATTGGATCATTATATTATTTGTCATCCATCTCGATGCATTTGGAGGGGAAAAAGTGGAGGAATCAACTCATGGGACCGTTTTTACCGGCGGGACCCAATTTGGCTAAACAGGATTTGAAACCTTCCGAGAGCGTTTTGAGGCATTAAACGACATTTTTTGGGGGTAAAACTTTGTCGCTTTGACAAACACATTTTCATGCTATTATACACACAAATACCTTTCCAACAACGTAATAAGCACGTCAATCAAAGTCCGTAGGCAAAGTTATGTCACTTAGAAGTTGACCTTCCTGTTTTCACACCTATAGTTTGGGAGGATGCTGCATCAGCCCCCATTATTCATGGAAAAGGGGCTAGCCACGTGTTTGTGATGTAAAAAATTCCAGAAGAGTCTATTTTGTAACTCTAGTTAAGAGTTGATGTAGTCAAACTTAACCACTAGTAGGCTATCGAGATGTGTTATAACCGAGCCACTAGGAGGAAGAGGCATTCCATTCTTTCGAAAACATTTTATTCCATAGTTGAGCAAAGATAGCTAGGAGATATAGGAGGTGGAGCACACAGAGAGGATATGTGCACTGTAGCAGCCCACAGGCCATAGGCATTACTTCTTTGTACATGTAGCCATATTTCCAGACAAAGAAAGAGAGCTAAGCGACCTCACCTTCCAACTAGGTTTTCACCCGAAATGGTTTCCAAGAGAGCATATCTTGTGTCTTGTGTGTGTGTGTGTGTGTGCTTATTTTGTTGTTATCTACTTTTTTGCATAATTTTCATTCTCATGCACTAATTACAGTTAAATCCACATATGTTAAAGTTTAATAAACTGTAATAGTGTAGAATTTTCAGAGTTTTAATATAACATTATTACATCTATTGTGACGAACTGTCCAGTGGAATATCCACGGAAAGTACAGGTATAATTTCATTGAAAGAATTGTTTTCCTTTTGACATTAATTTTAGTTTTACTTGTGCTGTTACATCATTCAAATATACAACCATGAGAGAGTTCATGAACAGATGTAGGATACCATCTATCATCCTCATGAATGTTGTTGGAGCACTAGTCAAGCCAATAGGCATGACCAACCACTCAAAAATGCCTTCTTTAGATTTGAAGGCTATATTCCATACATCAATGGTTCAATTGGAACCTAGTGGTAGTTTAACTTCAAATTAGTCTTACTAAAGAACTTCGTACAACTAAGTTGATAAAGAAGTTCACCAATCTAGGGGATCATGCATATGTTCTTGATAATGATTTTTTAATGGCTTTATAATCAATATAGAGTTTTTGTGTCCCATCCTTATTGTACACTAGCTCAATTTGGGTTTCGCAAGGTGAGGAGCTTGGTTGAATGTGGCCCTTTTAGACGATTTCACGAATCTAACATTTTATTTCCACATTCTTCAAAAAATAGTGTCTATATATTGGTCCATTATATAAAGGAGCATTGGCTATCAAGTCGATTGAATGTTTGACTTGCAGTGTAAAGGCATTCCCATGGGTGAAGTAAAGATATCTCTTATGCTTATACAATATTATACACTTGTTTTTTTTTTATGTAGATAGGTCTCATGCTAAGGCTATGCTAGGTCACAACAACCTTCCATTCACCTTTCTACTAAACCGTGAAGTGGGAAAATTTTGCAGTTTATGAGATTTCCTTTTGGCATTATTTTCCCAAGATCAATGAAAATTGCAGTAGTAAGAGCTACCTCTAGTACCTTATAGAGCTACCCTTCGAGAGTAACAATGAAACCACAAGAATGAGACTCATAAATAGCATGATGTTTCAATATATAAGGTTTTCCTAAAATAACATCACAAACTTTGAGTGCGGAAACATCACATAATAACTCATCTTCGAAGAACTTGATGCCATAAGATAGGCGACAGTGTTGGTTGATGAAAATGTCTCATCCCTAGCTCAACCAAACCATGGTAATGGTTGGGGGTGTGGCACCATTGGAAGCTTCATTCTCCTGATGATGTTGGCTAAGATCAACTTCTTCTAGCTCTCATTGTCAATAATTAAATGTAGTGCCACCCACCTTCACCCGCATCCATGAATGGAAGAGGCACTCCCCCTCCTCAAGCTCGTTTGACTCTTCTAGTTGGATATTCATTGTTGCAATGGTAGCACTAGGTTTTGCATCTATGATCTAATTTCCCTTATCTTACTCGGAATTAGAGTCTCAATCAAGGTTCGAATCTTTTTCTTTAAGCTTGAGCAACATCCATTGTTAGGGATTTTGTGGAACTCACACCACTTATCATTATCCTTATTCGACTTCCCATTATTGTTATTTTCCTTCAAGTTGGACTAGTTGTATTGAGGTTGTCTCTTGTTTCTTTGTCCCTTGTTTTATGAGTTAGGGCCACTTTTTCCAGGCTTCTATTGTAGCAAATTTGCAGACTTGAACTCTCACTTATTTCTTTGCATAAATTTTGCTCCATTTTGGAAACATATGTATAAGTGGTTCCTAGTGACAATATGTCCAAGAAATCCATTTATGTTTGAATGAATTTGTGTTGGCCACTATGGTACATTGAACCATGTGTTTCTTAGAGTCTCTAATACCCAGATTTGAGTGCATGGTACAAAAAATATTGGTGTGCTAATAAGGAATAAAATGCCTGGTTTATATTTTGAGAATCATATGCTATTGTATTTTTCATTACTATTGCAATAGGAAACTAATATGAGAGTGAAAGTATGTAGCATTGTAGTTTCCTAGTATGATGAGATTATTAAGATCTCCATGGGTTAGTTTCCTAGTGTCTTTCCTCTCGAGCATCTTGTTTCTAGGTTCAGCTAGTTCCTTCATGTATTTATTGTATGATTTTCCTCCCGTGTAGGTGGAAACTTGGGTTAGTTGAGATCTTCATTGGAAGGATTGAAATCTTTCGTTAAACTATTCATTGTTTTAGCGCATAGATCCTATTTTGTTGGAGCCACAAAGTCTTTCTCTCCTCAATTTGCTAAGGTAGTTTCATTTTGTGATAGTTATATGATCAAGAAAAATTAGTTATAGAATAGTATTTTCACACTTTTTTTATGTGAAGAACTTTGTTGGAGTGTGTTGAGAAATGGCAACAAGAAATTCCAATTTAATTTGTCCTTGAATTAAACTGAGAATTAAAATCGAATTCTATTCTCATAGCAACTTGTAAATAGTTAATTAAGTTTAATTAACTAATTAGCTTAGGAATTTCGAGTTGGAAGTCTTTCTGTAGTCATGCATATGTTCTCCCTAAGTTTTAGGGATCCAATATGAGTTCAAATTGAGTTGGAAATTAGATAACTCAGTTTACTAAGTTCAGTTCAGTTAAATTAGTTCCAAATTGTCTGAGGAACTAATAGAGAGTTATAGTCAGTTGGTGCACTAGTGCATCCACATGTGTCACTCTAGTTAACTGAAGATTCTCTCATCAGAAACTCATGCATGTTGATTTTGAGAAATACCTAGTTGAGACTAGAGTGCAGGGACAATGAAATATCAATGGTATTATTTATTGAAGTGTAAATATCACACATGCATCAAAGATTGATCCTATTTTTCGATTACCGAGTTTGGAAGCATGAATACCCTTTAAATACGGGCTATTTATTCTAGGAATTATGCAAGAAATTGGGGGCTTGGAAAGTTGTAGAATTGGCTAAGTTTTAGCCAAGAGCTATCTTGTGAGCTGAGAGAGTTTAGCATACTTGTGCGGAATTGTTCTAGTGAGAACAAGATTTGTATCTTCACTCATATTCTTGATATATGCAATACAGATAGCGGGGTTTTGAGCAATGGCTTTCCCCATATATATCTTGTGTTATGTGCCATTGATTTATCTTCTTCTTTTTCATATTGTTTTCATCGATTTATTGGCTTCCACTGGTTGAAAGTAGAAGTAGATTCTTGTCATATGCTTTCGTACATTGCATGAGCTTGTGAACCTACAAGATTTTCTACATGGTATTAGAGTTGAGAACAATATAATAGAGGAGATTTCGAAGTTTTGATTTTTGGGTTATAGGTGAAATTCAAATTTGCAATACATACTTCAGGATCGACAAATGGCGTTCGACAGTTTGCGGTTCGAATTTTATAGCGTGGAGGGATATAATGAAGCCTATGTTAGAGGATAATGGATTGAAGGAATTCATTGATCGAGAAATCCCTAAGCCAACAACATCATATGCATAGAATTTGGTCAAATGGAAGAAGTGTGTGGCGAAGGCGAGGGGGGTAATCCATGAGGGAGTTCGAGACTGTCTCAAGTCTCCATGGCAAGGAAACTCCGTATGCTATGTGGAAAACATTCACGGACTTGTATCAAAATAGTAGTGACTAAAGGAAATTGGCACTAAAGGAAAAACTTCGAAAAATCAAAATGGAGAAAGGCGAGACGATTCAAAAATACTTGACCAAGTTCACTCAGTTTCGTGATGAAATTGGAAGTGTTGGAATCACGGTTGTCGAGGATGATATGGTGAGACTTGCTCTTCTAGGACTCCCAAAGAGTTGGCATAGTTATCAGGACTTTTTCATTGATCAGGAGAAGTTGTCGGACTAAGAACGACTGTGGTCGAATTTGATGTAGGAGGAGATTAGAAGGAACATTAGGGATGTCTCTTCATCAAAGACTAATGATGAAGAGAACTGTGCTTTAGAGATTAAGGCGAATAAAGAGAAAGGAAAAGCTTCCCATTCCAAATTAGGTTCTTATCGTGGAGGTAAGAAGAAAGACATGATGAAAGTTAAGTGCTTTCATTGTCATGAGTAGGGTCATTTCGATACAAATTGTCCACTTTAGAAGTCAAAGAAGAAGTCCTAAGGAGGAGAGGCAGGTGAGGCGCTGGCCTCTCAATTCGAATTGGATTTTTACCTCATTGCATGCATGGTGTCATCAATGATGGGAAGTGTATGATAATAATACAGTGGAGCTCCATTCCAAATGACTGGCAACAAAGAGTTATTCAGTGACCTGGAGGAGAAAGATCCCCAGATGCATATCGAGATGGGCGACGACGAGAAGTATAATGTTACTAGATTGGGCACGATTACTTTTCAAAGGGAGCATGGGGCTCCACTCACCTTGAATAATTTTATGTACATGCCCTGGCTGAAGGAGAACTTGGTATCTATTGCCATGCTTGAGGATAAAGGGTATGATGTGATATTTTTGAAAGGAAAAGCGTTCCTTTAACACATAGCCACGGGTCAAGTAAAGAAGATAGGGATTCGAGTGAAGAATCTCTATAAGCTGGAGGTAGAGGAGTGTGCTACTTTGAGCACAAAATAAGAAAGGGTGCAGAGCCGAGATGTTGGTGAGTTGTGGCACATGCAATTGAGCCACTTTCAACATGAAGCTTTGAAGATATTACAACAAATATCTACCGATCTTCCAAAAGGTTGCTTTAGCAGGTTGATACATGCAAGGGGTGTACTTTGGGAAAATACACCAAGTCTTCCTTTCACGACAGAGACAGTCGAGTAGAGGCTATTCTAGGGCGAGTCCATTTAGATTTGGGTGGACCATTCTCGACAACATCCACGACCAAACACATGTACTATGTTATATATGTTGATGACTATTCTTGTAAATGTTGGATATTTTTCATGCAAAAAAAGTATCATACTTTCACAAAGTTTTGTGAGTTTAAAGCATTGGTGGAGAAAGAGTTGGGAAAGAAGGTTAAAGCTCTACAAAGTGATAACGGTGGTGAGTATGTCTCAAATGAGTTTAAGAAATTCCGTGCAGTGGAAGGGATTAAATGGTAGTTGATGGCAATCAATAACCCTCAACAAAATGGGGTGGCCGAGAGGAAGAACAAAAGCATAGTAGGGGAAGCAAGGGCGATGTTGCATGATCAAGGCCTACCACTACACTTGTGGGCTGAGGCATGCAACACAACGGTTTATGTTCAGAACCGTAGCCCACATAGGATACTTGAGATGAAGACATCAAAGGAGACTTATTCTAGTAAGAAACCAAATTCTAGTCACTTCAGGATTTTTGGGTCATTGGTATATTTCCATGTGACCAAAGATGCACGGAAGAAGCTTGACCCGACAATAGAGTTGGGGATATTTGTGGGGTACATTGATACACCTCACAACTATCGGGTGTACTTGCCAACCAATAGGATTACAATGGTTCGCAAGGATGCTAGGTTGAATGAGGAGAAGGCCATGCGAGCTTCCCTTGAGAGGGAGCTTGAGCTACATGTGGATGAGGAGCTTTTAGCTCCTAAGGTTGAGGAGCCTCATATTGATGTGGAGCAGCCACATGCAGAGGATCCAGGAGTGGAGACATCCACTCAGGCAGAGTCTTCAAGGGAGGGAAGAAAGCACACCAGAGAGGCTGATAGATTGTTAGATGATGCACAGGAGAATGTGGGAGCACCCACTTCTCAGTGCAAGCAGGGGAGGTCAACTAAAAGGTACACTGGATACATGGCTCTTATGGGCGAATTCGTTGTGACAAATCCATCTTCCTGTAAGGAAGCAATGCAGCAGCCCGTTTGGGTTTATGCCATGGTGGAGGAGTATGACTCCATAGTTCATAACAGTGTTTGGGATGTGGTGCCTAGACCGGAGGGCAAGTCAGTGGTGAAATTCCATTGGCTTTATAAGGTAAAGCAAGTTGCAAATGGTAGTGTGGAGAAGCATAATACTAGATTTGTGGCCCATGGCTTTTCACAAGTAGAGGGGATTGACTATGATGAGACCTTTGCTCCTGTTGAAAGGTAATCATCAATTAGATCTATATTAGCACTATCAACATAGATGGGTTGGAAGATACATCATATGGATGTAAAGACAACCTTTGTTAATGGAATGATTGAGGAAGAGGTGTACATAGAGCAGCTTGAAAGTTTTGAGACTTTTGACCGTGATTCGCATGTGTGGTGGCTCAAGGGAGCGTTGTATGGGCTGAAGCAAGCACCCCGTGCTTGGTACACCATGATAGATAACTACTTAACTGGGTTGGACTTCACAAAAAGTGAAGTGGATGCAAACCTGTACCACATAGTGGTGGAAGGTAAACTGTTGATCATTGTACTTTATTTGGATGATCTCATACTCACAAGTTATGACCAGTTGACATGGGGCTCATGCATTACTTTCTTGGCATGGAGGTATGGTAGGGATATGGGGAGTTTTTTGTGTCTTGGGGAAAGTATGCCAACGAGATACTCAAGAAATACTGCATGAGGGAAGAAAACCCATGGAGACTCCTCTAATAGGTAACTGGAGGAAGGAGGATGCTACTTCAAGGGAAGTAGTGGAAGCTATTTTTTACAGGCAGCTTTTGGGTTCACTCATGTACTTGGTGAACACACGATCAGATATGTGTTATGTAGTTAACTAGCATAGTCAAGCAATGGTTAGGCCTATCACACTGTATTGGAAGGTAAAATAGCATGTGTTGAGATACCTCAGGGGCACTTCTCAATTTGGATTATGGTACAATCATACATAGGGAGTGAAGCTTCAAGGCTTCACCTATGCATATTGGGCAGGGAGTCCATCCGACATGAAAAGCACATCAGGAGGGATCTTCAATATTGGGTTAATGATAGTTTCCCCGTATAGTAGGAAACATAGATCGATTGCACTAAGTTTCACAGAGGAAGAGTACATGGTTGCGAGTCAGGAAACATGTGAGGCCATCTGGATGAGGAAGATTATGTTTGGTTTGTTTGGTCAACATATGGATCCAACTGTGATTTACTGCGATAATTAGATTTGTATCAAACTCTCTGAAAAATCCACTTTTTCGTGATCGATCCAAGCATATTGATATTTGGTATCATCATCTCAGAGATTATGTATCGAGTCGGATTATGTTGTTAGAGTACATTCCCATGGAGGAGCAAGATGCTGACATTTTGACAAAGGCATTGTCAAGATGTAAATTCAAGTTTCACAGAGACAGGATCGGGGTAGTTGATAATCCCTTTCTTGCTGATAGGGAGCGTTGAGAAATGGCAACAAGAAATTCCAGTTTAATTTGTCCTTGAATTAAATTGAGAATTAAAATAAAATTCTATTCTCATAGAAACTTGTAAATAGTTAATTAACCTAATTAGCTTAGGAATTTTGAATTGGAAGTCTTTCTATAGTCATGTATATGTTCTCCCTAAAATTTTGGGGTCCAATATGAGTTTAAATTGAGTTGGAAATTAGATAACTCAATTGACTAAGTTAAGTTCAATTAAAATAGTTCCAAATTGTTTGAGGAATCAATATAGAGTTAAGAGATAGTTGGTGCACTAGTGCATCCATAAGTGTCACTCTACTTAACTGAAGATTCCCTCATTAGAAACTCATGCATGTTGATTATGAGAAAGAACCAGTTGAGACTACAATGTAGGGACAATGTACTATCAATGGTATTATATACTGGAGTGTAAATATCATGTATGCATCAGAGGTTGATCCTATGTTTGGATTATGCAGTTTTGGAAGCATGAATTCACTTTAAATGTGGGCTATTCATCCTAGGAATTACACATGAGATTAGGGGCTTGGAGAGCTACAAATTTGGCTAAGTGTTGGCCAAGAGATAGTTTGTGAGCTGAGAGAGTTGAGCATACTTGTGCAGAATTTTTCTAGTGAGAACAAGTTTTGTATCTTCACTCAGATTTCTGATATATGAAATACAAATAGCGGGGTTTTGAGTAGTGGATTTCCCTAAATATATCTTGTGTTATGTGCCATTGATTTATCTTATTCTTGTTCATATTGTTTTTATCGATCTATTGGCTTTTGCTGGTTGAAAACAGAAGTAGATTCTTGTCCTGTGCTTTAGTATATTGCATAAGCATATGAATCTACATGGTATCGAAGTTGAGAACGATATACTAGAGGAGATTTAGAAGTTTTGAGTTTTGGGTTACAAGTGAAATTCAAATTTTCAATACATACTTCAGGATTGATAGATGGGGTTCTATGGTTTGCGGCTCAAGTATGCCTTGGAAGGAAACTCGAATTTTATAGCCTGGAGGGACATAATGGTGGATGTGCTAGAGGATAATGGATTGATGGAATTCGATGATGAAGAAATTCCGAAGGCAGCATCATCGGATGCACATAATTTGGTTGAATGGAAGAAATGTGTGGCGAAGCTGAGGTGGATAATCCTTTAGGGAGTTTGAGACCACATTGTCTCGAGGGTCCATGGCAAGGAAAATATGTATGCTATGGAATTGTATTAGAACAATAGTGATCAATGGAAATTAGCACCGAAGGAAAAACTTCAAAAAATCAAAATGGAGAAAGGCGAGACAATTCCAAAATACTTGACCAAGTTGACTCTGTGTCGTGATGAACTTGGAAGTGTTGGAATCACGGTTGTCGAGGATGATATGGTGCATCTTGCTCTTGTGGGACTCCCAAAGAGTTGACATAGTTATCAGGACTCTATAAAAGGTCGGGAAAAGATGTTGGATTGGGAACGAATGTGGTCGGATTTGATGCAGGAGGAGATCAGGAGTAACACCAGGGATGGATCTTCATCAAACACTGATGATGAAGAGAATTGGACCTTAGCAATTAGGCGAGTAAGGGGAAAGGGAAAGCTTCCCATTCAAATTAGATTCTTGTCATGGAGGTAAAAAGAAATACATGATGAAATTTAAGTGCTTTCATTGTCATGAGCTAGGCCATTTTGCTGCAAATTGTCTACTAAGGAAGTCCAAGGAGAAGTCCTCAGGAGGAGTGGCAAGTGAGGATTTGGCCCCTCAATTTGAATTGGACTTTTAAATCATTGCATGCATGGTGTCATCAATGATGGGAAGTGTATGGTACTTAGACAATGGAGCTTCATTCCACATGACCGGCAACAAAGAGTTATTAAGTGACCTGGAAGAGAAATATCTCCAGATGCATATCAAGATGGGTGACCATAGGAAGTATAATGTTACTGGATTGGGCATGATTACTTTTCAGAGGGAGCATGGAGCTCCATTCACCTTGAAGAATGTTATGTATGTGCCCGAGCTAAATAAGAACTTGGTATATGTTGCCATGCTTGAGGATAGAGGGTATGATGTGATCTCCTCGAAAGGAAAAACGTTTCTTAGACACATAGCCATGGGTCAAGTAAAGAAGATATGGATTCGGGAAAAGAATCTCTATAAGCTAGAGGTAGAGGAGTGTGCTACTTTGAGCACAAAAGTAGTCAGGGTGCAGAGTCAAGACATTGGCGAGTTGTGGCATCGGTGATTGGTCCACTTGCATCATGGGGCTTTGAAGATATTGCAGCAGATCTCTACCGATATTCCCAAAGGTATGCTTGAGAAATTTGATACATTCAAGGGGTGTACTTTGGGAAAATACACCAAGTATTCCTTTCACGATAGAGACAGTTGAGCAGAGACTATTCTAGAGCAAGTCCATTCAGATGTGTGTGGACCATTCTTGACATCGTCCACGACCAAACGCAAGTATTATGTTATATTTGGTGATGACTATTCTCGTAAATGTTGGATATTTTTCATGCAGAAAAAGGATCAAACTTTCACAAAGTTTTGTGAGTTTAAAGCATTGGTGGAGAAATAGTTGGGAAAGAAGGTTAAATCTCTATGGAGTGATAATGGTGGTGAGTATGTCTCAAACGAGTTTAAGAACTTCTGTGCAGCGGAAGGGATTAAACGGGAGTTGACAAAACCCCATAACCCTCAACAGAATGGGGTGGCCGAGAGGAAGAACATGAGAATATTATGGGAAAAAAAGGCGATGTTGCATGATTAAGGCCTACCACTACACTTGTGGGCTGAGGCATGCAACACAACGGTTTATGTTTAGAACCGTAGCCCACATCAGATAATTGAGATCAAGACACCATAGGAGGCTTATTCAGGTAAGAATTTAGATGTTGGTCACTTCAGGATTTTTGGGTCATTGATATATTTTGATCTGACCAAAGATGCACAGAAAAAGCTTGAGCCGACAACAGAGTTGGGGATATTTCTGGGGTACACTGATACACCTCAAAACTATTGGGTGTACTTGCCAACATATAGGATGACAGTGGTTCACAGGAATGTCAGATTCAATGAGGAGAAGGCCATGTGAGTTTCCCTTGAGAGGGAGCTTGAGTTACATCCGAACGAGGAGATTTTAGCTCTTAAGGTTGAGGAGCCTCAGATTGATGTGGAGCAGCCACATGCAGAGGATCCAGGGGTGGAGACATTCACTCAGGCAGTGTCATCCAGAGAGGGAAGAAAGCACACCAGAGAGGCCGATAGATTGTTGGATGATGCACGGGAGAATATGGGAGAACCCACTTCTCAGTGCGGGCATAGGAGGTCACCTGAAAGGTACACTGGATACATGACTCTTATGGGCGAATGCGTTGTGATAGAGCCATATTCCTTTAAGGAAGTAGTGGAACAACCGATTTGGGTTGTGCCATAATGGAGGAGTATGGCTTCATAGTTTGTAATGGTGTTTGGGATGTGGTCCCAAGACCGGAGGACAAGTCAGTGGTGAGCTCTCGTTGGCTTTACAAGGTAAAGCAAGTTGTAGATGGTAGTGTGAAGAAGCATAAGGCTAGATTTGTGGCCCGTGGATTTTCACAGGTAGAGGGGATTGACTATGGTGAGACCTTTGCTCCTGTTGCAAGGTACTCGTCAGTTAGATCTATATTTTTTAATATCAGCACAGAGGGGTTTGAAGATACATCAGATGGATGTGAAGACAACCTTCCTTAATGGAATGATCTAGGAAGAGGTGTACATAGAGAAACCTAAAGGTTTTGAGATATTTGATTGCGAGTCGCATGTGTACCGGCTCAAGAGAGCATTGTATGGTTTGAAGGAAGCACCCCGTGCTTGGTACACTAGGATAGAAAGCTACTTCACCGGGTTGGGCTTCACGAAGAGTGAAGCGGATGCGAATGTATACGGCATAGTGGTGGAAGGTAAATTGTTGATTATTGTACTTTATGTTGATGATCTCATACTCACAGTTGATGATCAACTGATCAAGTCTTGCAAGGTAGAGTTTGAGATGAAGGACATGGGGCTCATGCATTACTTTCTTGGCATGGAGGTATGGTAGGGAGATGGGAAGTTGTTTGTGTTTGAGGGCAAGTATGCCAACGAGATGCTCAGGAGATTTTGCATGGAGAGCAACAAACCCATGGAGACTCCTCTTGCAGGTAACTAGAGGAACGATGATGCTACTTCAGGGGAAGTAGTGGAAGCTACTAATTATGTTCAGCTTGTGGGTTCACTCATGTACTTGGTAAACACACGATCATATATGTGCTATGCAGTTAAATATCTTAGTCAAGCGATGGTTAGGCCTACCAAGTTGTATTGGAAGGTAGCAGAGCATGTTTTGAGATACCTCAAGGGAAGTTCTCAGTATGGATTATGATACAAACAGGCAAAGGGAGTGAAGCTTCAAGGCTTCACCGATGCATATTGGGCAAGGATTCCATCCGACAGGAAGAGCACATCAGGAGGGATCTTCAGTATTGGGTCAGTGATAGTTTCTTGGTACAATAGGAAACAAATATTGGTTGCACTAAGTTCGGCAGAGGCAAAGTACATGGTTGAGAGTCAGGCAACATGTGAGGCCATCTGGATGAGGAAAATCATGGTTGTTTTGTTTGATCAGCAGATGGATCCAACTGTGATTTACTGCAATAATTAGATTTATATCAAACTCTCTGAAAATCCAGTTTTTCATGATCGGTCCAAGCATATTGATGTTTGATATCATCATCTCAGAGATTGTGTATTGAGGTGGATTATGTTGTTAGAGTACATTCCCACGGAGGAGAAATATGCTAACATATTAACAAAGGCATTGTCAAGATATAAATTCGAGTTTCACAGAGACAATATCAAGGTAGTTGATAATCCCTTTCTTATTGAGAGGGAGTGTTGAGAAATGCCAACAAGAAATTCGAGTTTAATTTGTCATTGAATTAAACTGAGAATTAAAATCGAATTCTATTCTCATAGTAACTTGTAAATAGTTAATTAAGTTTAATTATCTTAGGAATTTTGAATTGGAAGTCTTTCTGTGGTCATGTATATGTTCTCCCTAAGTTTTAGGGGTCCAATATGAGTTTAAATTGAGTTGAAAATTAGATAACTCAATTTACTAAGTTAAGTTTGGTTTAATTAGTTCCAAACTATTTGAGGAACTAATAGAGAGTTAATAGTCAGTTGGTGCACTAGTGCATCCACATGTGTCACTCTAGTTAACTGAAGATTCCCTCATCAAAAACTCATGCATGTCAATTCTGAGAAAGACCTAGTTGAGACTAGAGTGCAAGGACAATGTACTATCAGTGGTATTATTTACTGGAGTGTAAATATCATGCATGCATAAGAGATTGATCCTATGTTTGGATTGCACAGTTTTGGAAGCATGAATTCCCTTTAAATACAAGTTATTCATCCTAGGAATTACATAAGATATTAGGTGCTTTTAGAGCTACAGAATTGGCTAAGTGTTGGCCAAGAGCTAGCTTGTGAGCTAAGAGAGTTGAGCATACTTGTGCGAAATTGTTCTAGTGAGAACAAGCTTTGTATCTTCACTCATATTTCTGATATATGAAATACATATAGTGGGGTTTTGAGCAGTGGCTTTCCCCATATACATCTTGTGTTATGTGCCATTGATTTATCTTCTTCTTGTTCATATTGTTTTGATTGATTTATTGGCTTTCGCTGGTTGAAAGTAGAAGTAGATTCTTGTCTCGTGCTTTAGTACGTTGCATGAGCTTGTGAATCTACATGATTTTATATAGAGTGGGCCACCCACTTTATGCTAATGATAAGGAGTAAAATGCCTAGTTTATATTTTCAGCTTGATATGCTATTGTATTTTTCATTAATATTGCAATAGGATATTAATATGGGCATGAGAGTTACATGTTATTGTAGTTTAGTAGTATAAAGTGATTATTGAGATCTTCATGGGCTAGTTTCCTAGTATATGGAGCTAATTAAGATTTTCAACAACACAGTTGAAATCTTTCCTCAACTTTTTCCATGTTTTAGTGCATAGATCCTATTTTATGGATCTTGAGAGTCTTTCTCTCCTCAATTCATTGATATAGTTTCATTTTGTAAGAGATATAAGTTTATTGTTTGTTCAATGAAAATTAATTAGAGATAAGTATTTCCACACTCATTTTATGTGTAGAACTTTGTTTGAGTGGATTTCTCACATCATTAGTATTAAAGCACTTGCAATACAACCTTGGATTTGGGTTCCAATTTTCTCCACTCTCAATGTTTTCTGTAATAGAGATCCAATGTCTGTTTGCACTATGTTTCTACATCAAATTCAAGTTCAAGCTTTCATATTGACCATACAAACTAGCCATTTGTTAGTTCAGTTATTTATGAGGCATAATTTGCATGCAATTTGTTTAAATTTTAACGTATATTCTTTGTAGACACTATAATGGCACAAAAAGATAGGAATTTGTCGTAAGGGTGCTCATATAAGTTTATTATTTGCCTAATCCAACATAATTGCAGCCAATTTTGCTCTTACAACGTTCAATTCAGTTAATTCTGATCATACAACATCGAATCCTAAACGTGCAACAACCAATTGTTGTCCAAATAGTCAAGTTTTTCGATCAACTAGTGTTTTGTAAATGTATGACCGTCGTACCAATGGAATTTTTCAACTTTTGCATGCATAATATGACCATATAGGCATATGTTTTCATTTTAATGACTCCATCCATGAAATTGGGAGCATGTGACCATATTACATCTCGTCACAACCATCAAATTGTAGTTGTATAATCATATAATCATCCCACGTATGAAAATATTAGTATGAAAGTATTAGCAAATTGTAGTCATATGACCATCACGCAAGTTTACAACAAAAAAATAGGTTGTATGGACTCTAGTATGGCCTCATCATCAACACATTCCACCCTCCACTACCCAATTTCTCAAAATTGTTTAGCAATTAACTTCAGTTTTTTGTAAATTGTGGACAACTTCTAGATATCGGAGTAAGCTAATAAGTCGATGTTTTACCCTTCATTTTTGTGCCCTCCCTCACTGATGGTCATTCTCTGGCTACTCTGATGGGCCCACTTCGTCTGCTCCAAAAACATCTGTCTCCTTAGTTTCAGCAACCTCCTCTTAGTGTCTATTTCCGTTATGGTCTAGCTGTGAATGATATTACACACCATGTATGATACCTACATGCATGATGTTACTCTCACACCATGATTTAAAATTTAAAATTAAGCACGAGAATGAAAATTTGAAATAAACCGGGAAGATATTTGGGTTTATTTTCTTTCTAATTTACATATGTTTGGTGAGGTCCATGTTTAACATTTGGGATGTATTTGCTACCAGTACAAGTTTTTTGTGACTCACCTGCAACTGCATTGATTTGAAGACAATTATCTCTAGTTTGGCAATGGAGACAATCTCTACTTCAATGCCCTCCCGTCTCTCTCCTGATATTTTCCACCTGTTTTCTGAGCATGTAAATTCCCAGGTATCTGTTGTATTTATTTTATTTCCATAGTTTAATTTGCAAAGATTATTTTTTGCTTCAAATTTGAACAATTTATGGGATTCTAACTTGAAGTGATGATAAGAGCAATATAATTTGAAATTTCTACAGATTTAAAGTGGAGCGATAATAATAGTAAATTTTTTATGCAGCTCATGGTAAATATTTTATGCAACTTGATCATGGACAATGCTTGACTTGTTTTTTTTGCATCTTTAAAGAGGAGCTAAGACCAATGACTTTGACATAAACTCCCATGCTCCCTTACGATAACTCCCTGTTTCCTTGTTACAGCGCGACACCTCCCCCATAATGGTGGTAAGTCACCTGAATAATCCTTCCATATTTGTGACAAGTCTAGCATTGTTTTGAATTTTAAAAATTATTATATATCATAAAATTATTCAAAATCACGTTTGGGATATAATCAACAATTTTTTTAAAGATATAATGTTTAAATTGGAGGAACACATTGAAGTCTTGTTTTATAAATAAAATATACCAAGTTTTGATGAATTCTACTTATGTGTTTCAACACATTAAATGTCTATATATTATATATCTGAGATAATAGATATTTAACTTATTTTTGGAAAAAATAGTGTGATAAATGTCAAAGTTTTTTTCCACATTTAAAATTTTGATTGAAATGTTATTTTAGCTCTCATTTATAGCATTCTAAAAATTGCAAACTAAACGTAATTTTCATTATCACACTCTAAACCCAATAGGTATTTAAAAACTTTGGTTTATGAATTTCTACGAATGGAAGAATTTGAAGTTTACACGTAATGAACACAATCCACCTATCTTTGAAAGGGATCATGCAACCACAACTTCAAAGGTCTAATTTTATTGGATCATGCAACCACAAGTTCAAAGCTTTAATTTTATTTTACACCCTGTGAAAATTAATATGCAAATCATAGGTTGCATTAAAAGAATTATAACTACATGGAATGGGAGGGGTTTTACGTATTTAAAGACCTCTTATTATCGCTATTTAAAGAATCAACATAATATTTAAAACAAATAAATAATTAAAAAAAATGAAATGATTTATTGAATTTCAAAATTTAAATTGTTTTAAAAATATTTTTAAAAATTATTTATTTGATCTGTTGTTTTTCATTATCTTAAGTAAATATAAAATATAAATTAATTGATTTTGTTTAAATTTAATTGATCGCACTACTGCGTTTCAATCATCCATAAGCCTGTTCATTAATGGAGCCCTTTGAGGAGAGCATTTATTTGGTAAAGATACATGCCCTTGCAGTTCAAGCCTTTGTAATGTGAACCAAACCAATCATATGATTTAAAAATTAGCACAATTTATAGATGTCTTTGAAGGTATTTAAGACCTTAGCAGCAATTATTATTATTATTATTTGGTTTGGAAACTTTGTACCAGTGACTTCGACATAATGGGGATTTTTTACTTCAAATTATGTGATTGTAACTCCTTGTTCTAGTGGCTCAACTCCCATGTTTCCTTGTTACAGTTGCAACACCTCCCTTATTCCCTTGCAAAACCCCCCTTGTTTCCTTGTTACAGTTGCAACAACTCCCTCGTAATGGTGACAACTCACGTTTAGCTTGTTACTAAAACTTTACTGGTATGTTGTATCTCCTTATTCTAGTGGCAGAAACTCCCTTGTTTCTGTGATTTTGACATAATTGTGATTTTTTACATTAAATTATATGGTCGCAACTCGTTCTAGTAGCGACAACTCCCCTAGTGCCTTGTTACAATTGCGATAACTCCCTTATTCTCTTGTTACAGTTACGACAAATCCCCAGTAATGGTTACAACTCACCTATAGGTTGTTACTAAAACTTTACTGGTATGATGACAACTTCTATACCATATTCACATATAAATTAATTAATTAGAAAATTTTCTTTTAAATTACAAAATTAATTATTTTAAATTTTAATTTAATTTCTTTAACTATTTTGTTTTATATGTTCATTATTTAAATCAATAATAGTTTGATTTTTTATTAGAATATCTTATTTTATTTTATACGATTTTATTTTGAATTTTAAAATATATTTTATGTCATAAAGTGATTCAAAATCAAATTTTGAATATAATCTACATTTTTTAAGATATAAATGTTTGAAGAGATATAATAATTGAATTGCATAATTTTTTTATCTTGATTGATGTTTCATTGATTTAACATTGATCTTGTTAAGTGTGCATTCATCACCATAATTAGTTTTCCAGAAAATTGGATTTTTTAGCCCTTCTTTTTTATTGATTTAGCTATTATGCAAGTCAATCTTGTGAAAAGTGAACCAAAGCAAATATATGAATCAAACAAATTATATAATTTAAAATTTGGGTGCAACTCCTTGTTTAGTGGTGGCAACTCCTATATTTCTAATTGAGGCAATTCACCCATAATGGTGGCAACTCCCATGTAGGTTACTAAAGCAATATAAACAACATATTGCTTGTTGAAATCTACAATTTACATGTTGCAAATTATAAGTTGGCAACCATAGTTATTTATTTCGTTGTGTCATCTTTCTTTCACCGCAAACTTCTCTAGTTGTTCACCTTCTCATAGTTGTAACTCACTCTGGGTATCAAGCTATTTATCAATACAAAAAAAAAAAAAAATATATATATATATTATATATTATATATATATAAAATAGGGTTACATGTTTTTAAAATGTTTTGAAATTTAGGTGATTTTAATAGTTTTATAAACTATACATATACACCAACACTTAAAATTATGCATGTTTTTTTACACGAGTTGCATAAAAAAATTACTATTATTATAGCTCCTCCTTAAAGTTGCAAAAAAACAAGTCTAGCATTGTCCTTGAGCAAGCTGTATAAATTATTTACCATGAGCTACATAAAAAAGTTATTGCTCCTCCTTAAAGCTGCAAAAAAACAAGTCTAGCATTGTCCATGAGCAAGCTACATAAAATATTTACCATGAGCAAGCTACATAAAATATTTACTGTTATTATCGCTCCTCTTTAAAGCTGCAAAAAATATTTACTATTATTATCGCTCTCCCTTAAATCTGCAGAAATTTTCAAATTATATTGCTCTTATCGTCACTTCAAGTTAGAATCCCATAAATTGTTCAAATTTGAAGCAAAAAAATCATCTTTGCAAATCAAAATATAGAAATAAAACAAATACCTCGTAATTTACATGCTTATAAAACAAGTGGAAAATATCAGGAGAAGGATGGAAGGGCATTGAAGTAGAGATTGTGTCCACTGTCAAACTAGAGATAATTGCCTTCAAATCAGCGAAGTTGCAGATGAGTCATGAAAAACCTGCCACTAATAGCAAATATGTTCCAATTGTTAAACACTGACTTCATCAAACATATGTAAATTAGAAATAAAAGAAACCCAAATATCTTCCCGCTTTATTTCAAAATTTCATTCTCACGCTTAATTTGAAATTTGAGATCATGGTGTGAGAGCATCTTCATGCAGGGTGGCATCATGCATGGTGTGGTGTGTACCATCATTGACAGCTAGGCCATAATGAAAATGAACAACGGGAAGAGGTTGGTGAAATGGAGAAGACAAACGTTGTTGGAGTAGACAAAATGGGGCCATCGGAGTAGCCGAAGAACGACTGCTAGCAAGGGAGGGCACAAAAAATGAAGGGTAAAACGTCAACCGGTTAGCTTACTCCCTAGATATCAGCTTCTTCACTTTCCTGTTACTTGTGCCAATTGCCAACAATTAATCTAAATTTATCAAAATTGGTACCCATGTGTCACCATTTTGCGTTCATTTCACAAAATTTGTGCCAAATTGATTGAATTTCATTGAAATTTATGCCACGTAGACTCAAATTCTTAGCTACAGGTTTTCAAAATTAATTAAGTGGAGACCTAATCCAATAGATAATGTTATATTTCCACCTTGTTTGGTTACCATTAGACTGAGTGAAACTCAAAATTGCATTTTTATCTACTATTTGTAAGTAATGGTACTATATTTCAAGATTATATCATCTTTCTCTTTGCAGGTTTATTTCTACCTCCAAGATGACAATCGCAAGAGTAATAACAATGATTACACTTGCAGAAAGAGTAGCCAAGTTTTCCAACATCACCACCATATTACTAAAACAAGTTAATGATATTTTAGTTAGCAAGTTATCTTCTTAGTGTGTTTAGTGCGAGGCCTCGATCTATAATGGATCTCATAATCTAGAAGTACTTGACAATTGGATCTTTGATATGGATATGTAATTCAAATACAATCATATTCCTAAAAGAAGACATAAATTCCATTTTCCATCTTGAAGATAATGGAACATGCTAAATTATTATTTGTCGAATGAGCTGTAGAATAAAAACCACTCACTACATGGTCAAGACTTGTAAAATCCCTCACTTTGGAATTCTATCCATGAATTACAAGCATGACATGAGTGTTAAATAGCTTTGGCTATGTCAAGGATTTAATGTGTTTATTTAGGAATACATTCATCAGTTCAATAGGTTACCTATTCTCCTAAGTGTCTTCAATCTATGTGAGTAGGTTGTATTTACATTTAAAAGTGGTTTGTAGGGAACATTGTATCGACAACTCAAGTTTGTAGAGATCACCACTCTTGAAATGATTTCAACCTCAATCAGTTGACTGAAGAAAGCTTTTAAATAAGTATAAATTCCAACAATGTGCATAATCTTTTAACAATAACAAAAGCACTTTTGCAAAATATACTCCTCATGTTATCACAAGGAACAACTCTTCTTCTTCTTCTTCTCCTTCTTTTGATTCTAGGAAAAATGACAAATTATGTAGGTATTATAAAAAGAGAGGTCATGACAAAAGTGAATGCTTTAAATTGAAGATTAAAACTTTGAGTGTCTTGTTTCAAGAATATGGAGCTAATGATGCTCTTTTTGGGACTAGTAGTGATGATAGGACTTATAATGAGTTGAAAGGCCAACTAAATAATATTTATTTTGACGCATCATTAGATGATACAGGAAGAGTGTGATGGTTTGTTTGTCACTCATGCCCACCTTACTCATAATTTTTCAGCGTACTGCATCATTGATAATGGATCGCAAAAAAAAATAAATAAATAAATTGATTGCTAAAGCTTCATTTACCTATAGACCCTCAACCTCATCATATGCATTGGGTGGAAGGACAATGGATCATTTGTACAACTCATCCACATGTGCATGGTGTTATTTTCTTTTGGTCCCTAGTTTGTGGATAAGGTCACCTATGACGTGATTGAAATGGATCGTTGTGGATTGTTTCTTGGAAATCCTTATCAAAATGATAGGAAAGCTTTCTATTATGCATATAACAATACATACACATTGAAAAATGATAATAAAAAGTACATAATCAAAAGCACACCAAAATCAAACAATTGTGTACTCACTTGCAAATAAACAAGTAAAGCAATTAATCAAGAAACATCATTAGGATTAATTTTCATTAGGCTACAATCTTCCGGAAACAAACAAACAAACAAAAGATTTTCAATTTATGCACCACATTCAGATCTTAATTAATATCTATAAACTTATTCAAATGTGTTTAAAGAATAAGAAACACTTGGTTCACTCGAGATGTCAGATGTTTCAATTTCTCTTAACACAGTTATCTTCGAAAACTACTCTACACTATAATAATTAATCATACACTTGATCTTCTTCCTAGTTTCTCTATTCCCAATGCAACTTTGTATCACACTCCAAAGCTACAAAATAATGAATTAAAAGGCAAATTGAATATATTTTAAGTAAAGGTTTCATTAAACTCAACAATTCTCCATGTGCATCACCAATTTTGCTTGTGCTTAAAAAGGATGGAAGTTGGTGTCTTCATATTGATTACATGGCATTGAACAAAATCACCATGAAAAATAGAATTCATTTCCTCACATTAATGATTTTCTTGATCAACTTCAAGGTGCTTAATTCTTCACCAAGATTGATCTCAAAAGTGGATATCATCACGTCAGAGTTCGAGTAGCTAATACTTGGAAGACATCTTTCAAAACAAAGATGGGTCTCTTTGAATGACTTGTAATGCCTTTGGGTTCACCAATTCCCCCACCACATTTATGAGATTAATGAATGTTATATTTACATATTTATTTAACAAGTTTGTTACTTTTATCTTAATGATATCCTTGTCTTTTCTAAGTCCTGAAAGACTCATCTCCAACACTTAAAACACGTTTCAAAGCTTCTTCAACAAAATCAAGTGTAAGGAAATGTTTCCTAGTGTTATTTTCCCCAAACTTCAATCTCCCATCTTGGATTCATCATTGATGCATATGGAATCGGTGTGTATCCTGTCAAATTTGAAGTACTTTTCAAGTGGCTCCCTCCTTCAAATCTGATAAAGTTAAGGAGTTTTATTGGACTTGCTATTTTCTATTGCAAGTTTACCTATGAATTTTCAAAAATTGCTTAGCCTTTGCATCAACTGACTAGAACCAATGTTGTTTTCAAATGGGAAGAAGAATGTTCTAAGTTTTTTACTCAATCGAAAGATAATTGTGTTATGCACCAGAGCTTGCACTACCATATCTCTCACAGACCTTTGAGATAGAGACAAATACCTCACAATCTACATTTGGTGCATTGTTAATGAAAAATGGTTATCATTGAAAGACATTTTCAAAATTCAATAGAAACTAGTCCACATATGATAACAAATTATATGCCTCGGCTCAAGATATCAAATTTTGAAGACACTATATAATGGGTAAATAAACAATGATCCATACTAATCATTTACCATTGAGGTTTCTTCAATCCCGAAACAAAATTGAAAAAACTCAATATGTGATGTTGGCATCATATTTATAACAATTTCATTTAGTGACAAAATATTAAAAGGTTGGTATAAATAAAGTAGTTGATTGTTTGAGTTGGTCACCTTCATTTCTTGCTTTACAAGTCCTTACCACTTCACACTCTGGACTTCGAACATGGGATGCACAATATCAAGATGATCCATATTTTGGACACATTTATGAGAGTCTTCAATATCCAACTTCATCAAACTTATTTCCCTTACACTTTTCATATAGTTATGTGTACTTGATGATCATTGCCAAGCTCTAGTGAAAACAACACATTCTATACTCTATGGTGTTCGTTTACGTAAGCAAAAGACTCTTCCTCGTCTTTAACAACTCTTCTACTAGCCTCACATGTAGCAAGATGTTCTTCATTTCTTGAGGCAATGTGTAGTATTATTGATCCAAACCAACTAACAAAAAACATGGGTTGAGTTGTCCTTTGCTCATTCCTTCTCGTCCTTGGGAAAGTATTTTCTCTTAATCTTCATGATTGTTCATAGATTTAGTAAAATGGATAACTTTATGAAACTAGTTATGTTAGTGGCTTAGCCCAATCGTTCTTTAATTTTGTTTGGTGTTCCTTTAGTCTTCCCACCAGAATTTGTGTATGATCATGACTCATGTTTTTTGGACCATTTATGGTGTTCATTGTGGAAAATATTAGGAACTTCTCTTAAATTTTCCACTTACTTTCATCCTCAATCTAATGGTCAAACCAAAATACTTAACCATACTTTAGCACAAAGTCTTGGAATTTATCAACATTATTCTCCAACCAAAATGGGATTTGATTCTTAACCATATCAAGCATGCATGTAATAAAGTAGTTCACTTTTCCATTGGTCATTCTCACTTAAAAGTATACCTTGGTTTCCAACCTTTGGATCCATATGAGTTTCCTTATCTTTGCCTCTTCTAGCTACTTCTCACCTTCGAAAAAAGTAAGATAAGGCAAAACGTTTTATTTAGCACTTGTAGTCTCTTCAAGCCAAAGTCTTGGAATTTATCAACATTCTTCTCCAACCAAAATGGGATTTGCGTCTTACCCATATTGAGCATGCATGTAATAAAGTAGTTCACTTTTCCATTGGTCATTCTCACTTAAAAGTCTACCTTGGTTTCCAACCTTTGGATTCATATGAATTTCCTTATCTTTGCCTCTTCTAGCTACTTCTCATCTTCGAAAAAAGTAAGATAAGGCAAAACGTTTTATTTAGCACTTGTAGTCTCTTCAAGCCAAATTCATTTGGATTTTTCAAAAAACTCAAGAAATGCATAAAAAATCTAATGGACTAACATAAATTTCCTCACCATTTCAAAGTTGGTCACAAGTATGGTTGCATTTGGAGAAATGTGGTTTAAGACAAAGCATGTAATAAGTTCAAACCCATTCATTATGGGCCCTACCCAATCATCTAGCAAGTGTCGAAGAATGCTTTTCACCTTAATATTTTAGCTCATTTATGCATCCATATTGTTACTAATGTTGATCCCTTAAACCATATTGCAATTCAACAATAGGCAGATGTCTTGACCAATAATTCTGCAAATATTGTTCCTAACATCATTTGTTTAATTCATATAAGATTTTCCACTAGAAAACTCACGATACTTGCTAGGGATATACTACATCATACTTTGTTGCTAAATAAGGCCAATATCTACATCTACCTCATTGGATATCTCATAGCTAGATGGAACACCAATTTCCTTCTCTTTTAAAAGCATTAGAGGCCAATGCTTCTTAGGTTAGGAGGAATGATAAAGAATAAAATGTTGAGTTTATGTTTGGAGCATTATATGCTATTGTACTTTTAATCAATATTGTAATAGGAAACTAATATACGTGTGAGATGTATGTAGCAATGTAGTTTCCTAGTATCAAGGGATTGTTGAGATCTTCATGGGTCATTTTCCTAAATTCTAGAGCTAGTTGAGATCTTCATGGGCAGGGCTGAGATATTTCCTCAAGATATTCCTTGTTTTAGCACATAGACACTATTTTGTTGGATCTAGAGAGTATTTATCTCCTGAATTTGTTGAAATAGTTTCATGTCCTAAAAAATATATAAGTTGCTTCTTTGTTAGATAAAAAGTATCCATTTATTAGTATTTTTGCACTTATTTTATGTGTAGAACTTTGTTTGAGTGGATTTTTCCACTTCATGTACTCCAACACCATTTGGTCTCTCTCCTATCATAGGGTGGTCCATCTCATGTACTAGTCAACGTTGTTCCCATCAAAGTAGAATTCCTCCTTAAGGGTGTCAATAAAGGAAGCCTAAATGAGTCCCACCCTAAATATTGTAGATTGATTTGCATTGTGTCTCTTCTAGTAACTTTTTCGTCAATCTTTAACATGGGGAAGGGATTTGAAGAGTGCAAAGGTGATATTTTCATTGTCAAGAAATTGTTGGATAGATTAATAGCCCTCTAGTCAATTCAATTATTTCCCCAAAGCACGTACATCTATGTGGCCTTCAAATAAAGGGATATCAAATTTAACTTGTATCTTGAAGGGTGTCACACCTCTAAAATTGCTACTTGTTGAATGTGTTTGACTTCCATTTGTAGTCATTGAAGGATTTAAGTAAAATTTACCATCGTCTCATTTCTCTATTACAAAAGTGTGTAACATACACAACCCCTTTTGTACCTTTTCGAGGATATTGGGTATCAAATTTCTACTTTTCTCATTCAACTCAAAACTACTTTTGTGAGATCACCATCACCTTCTACTTGTCAACAACCTTCCAAAGGTATACACTTTATTAAAATCAGAGCATATATCATTGAGATTTGATCATTTTAAAATTTTCATCCTCAACACCATGTCAACGTTATTAAGTAATTGCCATGTGATAGATGACATGGCATTCCAGTCCACATGTCACACCAAGTAGGATGTTGAGTGAGCACTAAGGCCATCTAGTCTCACCATGTCATCTGGAAGCTCCAATTATTTTGCTTTATGTGTATTTGGCTAAAAAAATTAATTCATAAATACATGTAAATATTTATATTCCACCATTATTAAATAATAAATGAATATCGCATAAGAATAAAACTCGTGTGTGGGCATAATCCACATGCTACATTCCAAGGTTTTGAAGACTCCATTGGCCATTGGGAAAATTTACAATTTGTCGACATTAAAAACCAAAATATTTCTTTGATTATTGATGGGGTCAAACTTCTAACTTGTCATTAACAATCGATGGAGTAAATATCTCAATTTTTACACTGACCATCGATGGGATCATCGACCACTAGTGAAATTTGTAGACCATTCACCAAACCCCTAATGGTTGGTTGTAGAAAAAATTTGACATGTAACTTATAGAACTTTTTCAAATTTTCCAAACCCCTGATGGAATTTTCAGCCATTAATAGAAATTGACATGTAATGGACTTTTTGTAATTTTTAGAGACTTTGTCAAATTCGCCTATCCCTAATGGTAATATCACACATCACCAAAATTTAACTTTTTTACCTAGCAAAAGCCTCACGGATTATAGAGAATGTCATTGGTGAAGATTTATAAAGCTCTGGAACAAATCTAAGAAAATTTACATTAAAAATTAAAGAGAATTATCTATATTGAGGAATTTAGTCAGACTTACGAAGGGAACTCTCTGCATCAAGCTCCAAAAAATCATAATGGGGTAAAAATATTGCCCATAATTCCCTTCTTTTTCATATATGAGAAAATCCATGAATGCAAATAGCTATAGGCATATAGATATTCTCATATACTTAATGCATTAATTTTTTTTAACAAGAACTTATTTAGTTGAAGTTTCAAATTAAACTCCTAGGAATAAGGAAGCTTCTAAGAGTTATTTCCCACCATTATTTATGCATTTTTTAGCACATAGATAGATAGGAGTAAAATGTAAACATTCCCACCAAAATTTAAGAAAGTATTTATGAGGATTATTCAGTTTATTTCTCCATGTCATACATTAATCTATTCCCAAAAGGCTCTTGTATACTAGCAACATATATTCATGCTTAAATATATACTTTAGATCTTTGAGCACGTGCACACACACATAGACCGAGATGCATGTGTGTGTGTGTGTGTGTGTGTTAAACAATACACAACTAACACATTCATAATTCCACACAACAATACAACATATATTTTTCATCTTTCATTTTACCAACAAAAATTCAAAGAGAAATTAAACAATAATCACATGAACATAGACAACACATCTAAAAATTACAAATTGGCAATTGATTTTGTAAGGAGCCTTTTCCACCCAAACATAGGTTCAATTGCACATCAACTTTTTATAGTTGCTCACCCCCTAGCCAGGCCAATATACCATCAAGGGAGAATTGATAACTCACTAGTAATTGGCTAGGTAAAGGAAACACTCCTTCACATATATGATAGAGTCAAAGACCTACTTTCCCAACTAAGTCTAGGCCTGTGCAATCTCCATATCCCTCTCAGCTCGGTTACCAAGGAAAAAAAGGAATAGATTCATCGCTTTATAGTCTCTTGGTGATTGCTTGCTTGTCCCTCTCAAGAAACTCACAACAAATTGCAATCCACTCTGACCAACTAGAGTCTAGAGCTCTTTTGCAAGTGTTTGACAAGAAAAATTCATTTTTAGGGAGCCTGAAACACACCAACGTCATTTCAATTCATGGATGGTGCTTTTCTAGGTGTATTTTTGCACCCAAAATATAGCTTTATCACCTAGAATGCTTCAACCATCATTCCACTTGGGATTGGAAACATTCCACTTACAATTTTCACTATTATGACATTCATGTGTCTTTTCTCTCTACAGTTTCTCTCCATGCACGAATGGTGGAATCCCTTGTCTCCCTGAATATCTTACACCCCTTTCCTTTCATAGGTCTCTTCCACCTTCAATATTTTTCCATAGTAAATGCAATTTGTTGTTATACAACCCCATATTTACCTTAATCACTTGGGAAATCTACGGGTCAAGTTCAAAATCCAAGGAATGTAATCTACCCATTCCTTCTATTAAATTATGAAGAATTATTACAACTACCACACCAGCTTCCATATTTATGAGGATGACTAGTCCAACTACCTAGTCATTCACAATCAAATAGTTCTTGGGTAAGATATAAAAGGCTCAATTTCAACTTTGAATTTAATGGTGAGGCTTTAACAAGACAATTCCCCAGAACACGCTCATTGCTTTCCCACTCGTGGTACCTATTATTCCATGAGATGTTCTTGGTTAGAGAAATATGCCAAGGCACCTATTGGAATTGATTTTGAATCTAACCCGGGTTAATGCAAAATATGCAACTAACAAACCCTACTTGATACCAACCCTTTCAACATCACCTGTAAAACAGGCAAAGTCTCTCGCACAACTCTCAAAACTACCCCAAAATTCCATCTTTTCTTCCTCTCAACCTTGGCCCCAACAACACCAACTCACTCAAAAAATTGATTTGATATGATTTCATATTGCCACTTCAATGATTTTAACGATAATATAACTATAATTATTAGTCTTAAAGCAATTATTCCATTAGGATAAACAATAATCAGTTAAAATTAAAAGATAGGAGGAATATAAGAGAATATAAATCAGAAGATTATGAATATTAAACTAATATCCAAACCCTTGTGATATGGAAAACATGTTAAGCATAGGAATTTAACAATCACATAACATAATTTCAATATATGAATTTTTCTCTAACGGCTCAATGAAAAAGGGAGGTATGTTGGAAACAAACTGAATTATTCATAAAAACCACTTTTTAATGACATTAATCCATACATATATGAAAGGGGATATATTACCTAGTAATCACTCTTTAAACTTGTTCATACAAAATAAACAATTACGATGAAGAAAAGGTTTTGATTAACAATAGACAAAATTTACAGAGCTTCAACATGGATTGTTACTATCAGAAAACCTGAATCTAACATACTAGTAAAATGATAGTCCAAAATTATAATGCTCAACAAATATAAAACTCTCGATCTATTGGTATCGAGTGTTTTCTTGTTTTATATAAAAATAAATCCTAACAACAATTATTTGCAAGAAGCAACTTTTTAGGACCATAATTACAAAAATAAAATTCAATTAGAGAATTGAGCTTTATTGCTACCAAGCGTTGAGCATTGTGTTCTTTTGTTCACTAATTGTTGGATAAGTTTTCATATTGCAATCGATCAAGTAAATACCACAAGATAATTGCATGTGGCAATCTTTCTATATCCAATGTATAATTATGTATATTTTTCATAAGTTGAAACTTTAAAAAATAGGCTTTTAACTTGCCATAAAAGGTAAAAATTATCAATCAATTCATCCACAACCATTTGGCCCCTTAATGTTTCCATCACATTTGACTTATCAAACTTATTCCTTTCTTTCAATGACAATCCTTTATAAGCATCTAGTGGAAGTAAATTACCTTTCTTACCCTAACAAGTAGCTAAATCCATTTCTAATAAATTATTAAACATGTTCATGAATTGATCAACATTCCTTTCTATTATATTGCATTTATTCTTAACCCATTGAGTTATATTTTTCTTGGTCAAAACTTTATTTGTTTGCATTATCAATGATGTCCTATTAATGACTCCTAATGCATTCAGCTCTTTTAAAGTCTTGGAATGAAGGAATTATATATATATATAATATATATATATATATATATATATATATATATATATATATATATATTCTCCATTTGAGACTTATTCCCTAATTCGGCCCATGTTTGTTGAAATGTCATTGCGTTTGATATGCTAGCCTAGAATCATCACCAATTACTCCAAAATCATTTCAAAGCCTAGTTATTTCCACTATTATATGGTCTCATATGACATGCTTTGCTCCAATTAAGTGTGTTATCCTTGTCAGTCTATTATGCATTTTCTCCAAATCTTGTTGAAGCTTGGCCTTAAGTTCTTGATAGGATGTGATGGTACCATACTTTTTAGCAATCTACTCTTTTAAAATGTAACACTACTTGTCATCTTTAACAACAAGAACTTTTTTCAAGTTTTCTGCTTCAACTTCCCTTAAAATTCACCAGAAAGAGTTTTTTCTAATTACTTTGATAGATCAATTGGTGCTAGTGGTCTTGCTAGTGCATATGAAGTAGCTTGAAACAAATGTCATGTCCTTTATTTGGTTAATATTTTAATTTGCTTTTCATATTTTTCTACCTAATTGTTTAACTATATCATTTGACTTAATAGTTTATTTTTTCATGTTACACTAACAATAATTCTGGAGTCAACCCGTGCTCTAGATATGGAACCTTGAGCCTTTTCTTCAATGCATAAATATCAGTATCCTTGGATTTCACCAATGCTTGAAAAGCTGTAACATCATTGGGATTCACTTCCAACCTTATTATCCGTAGTTCCAAATCATCTATTCTCATTTGCTTGGTTTTGTTGAGCACTTTCTCTTATTTTAGCTAATTATCCATTTTGTATACCATAGTTTGCACTTTAGAAGCACTCAATGACATTTTTATTAGGTCTTCAAAGACTATATTTCTTGTTTGTCTATTCAAATCTATCTTTTCAACCAAGTTGATCTTATCTAAATTCATATAAAACTTTAAAGCTTTATAATCATTGGTTGTTTTAATAATTTGAATTGTTGGCTCTAGAATGGCCATGCTGAAATGTCCTTTTTCAAAATCAAGAGCAAACAATAGTATGGTTCGATAAGGCCCTTGTTTCCACAGTGGAGAATATAAATGTTGCTTAATCTTCACATATTTACTCTCTATTTCTAAATATTGGGAAAACAAGTTATCCTTCTTTGATGGCTTTGACGATGGTGTAGTTGATGGACTATCCTAATCACTAATAGGGGGTATGGGTGTTGATGGCATGTGCTCCAAAGAAAACACAAGCTTGGTTAATGAAGCCTCTTTTGTATTATGAACTGACACTTCTTTGTCTCCCTCTTGTTCTTTTTTCCTCTGCCTTTTTCTATTTGTTGGTCATCTTCATCCATCTCCAAAACTATTTGGGAAGTTTCTTGAAGGGTCCTCTTAAGCTTCTTCTCTTGTTGTTTGGTCATCTTCATCCATCTCCAAAACGATTTGGGAAGTTTCTTGAAGGGTCCTCTTGAGATTCTTCTCTTGTTGTTAAGGAGCATCCATGATCGTAGGCTAAGAGGACTAAATTACTTTCGGGCTTATTATTGGAGTACTTGTTGTTCAAATTCCTAATTATCTTTATATGCCAACTTTTATACATCTGATTTCATCAAATGTACATATGAAGCTAATCCCTATTTTGTTATTTTATTTGAAATAATCATACAAGGGTCATAAGCCCAAGATTCCCCTTGTGAGAAATTCGAATATTTAACATTATTTCCCCACCTCATGTAGAGATCAGGATGAGGTAAGAAGAAGAACGAACAAGCTATGTTTTTGTATTCCTATTGAATTTTCTATAGAAGTGGGATGAAGAAATGATGCACATGTAACACTTTTATTAATAAATAAATAAAACTTTAATTAAAAAAGTTGTTAATGTGCATCATTCTTCATCCACTTCTATAGAAAATCTCAATAGGCCACATAGAAAACATAGCTTGTTCTTTCTATCTTCTTACCTCTATCCCTAATCCTCTACATGAGGTGGAAAAAAATAAAATAAAATAAAAAATAATAATAAAAAAAATTAAAAAAATAATAATAATGTAGAGTTTCTTTAGTATTAACAATAAATGGTTCAACCTCCTTCTTAATTTAAAGATGGCTTGTGGCATTTTTTTTATTATATTAAAACGCACCTGATTAGATTATAATCTATACTTAATATACTCTAGGGAAAATATCCTTAGGCAAAAAGACAACAGGTGGTAAGGAGGGGATTCAAAACCATAAATTATGATCTTGCTATGGTATTGGAAAATATACCAATCACCAACCCTACTAAGTATTGGAAAACTCCTTCAGAAGGTATCTCTGAAGAGAGTGCTGGTGGTTATGCTCATTCACCAAAAGTTAATACAAGAGGCCAAAAGAATGAACTATTAACATAAAGAAATAATCCCAAAGACCCAAAACCCAAAACCCTAAACCTAGAAGAAGAAGCACCAAAATGCTTCTAGGCCCGGAGGTGTTTAGTTGATACACCAACTTCTAATGGGTGCAATTTTTGCATACAATCTCCATTTGGGGTGTATAGTAGTTTATTGGAAAGAACTATTCAAGGATTAAAAAATTTGGTGGATAGAGACATTCTATGCCAACCCATGCCCCTGTGAATGGTCAAAAAACACTATTTAGGGCCTCAAAATGACCTTAGAAGTTTGGGACTAAAAAAACTGTAGAAAAATTGCCACGAAGATAAATAACCATTAAGTTAGTGGAAGAAGTGGGTTGTCACCAATGTTCACCTGGATACAAAGTTAGTAGGAAATCCCAAAAAGAAAGAAACTTATATATCCTAACACCACCACCATTTAATCCCTTGGGGGGCTAGAGCTATCATCTATATCCAAGATAAGAATATTAACCATACAATCATGAGATGACATGCTCCACAACCATCAATATGCTACCAAGGGGTGACTAACAAGCTAAACACATGTGGGAAAACCACCAAGTAGTAAACACAATCATCCAACCAAGGAGAAAAGAGGCTCCCTCAACCTAAGATCTTCACTAATGTTGGGTGTGGAGCTTCATTAATTTCCTAATTGTTCAGAGGTTTTTGTTTCACCCACGTTGGATACCTGTTCCTAACAAGGTGGCAACGCCACTCATTTAATTATCGTCAGTGAGGTGATGATGACTTTTATGAGCCCCCCTTTGGCGAGGGTTCGGGGACAACGCCCTCGAAACTAAAAATAGATGGAAAATTTCCTTGTAAAATATTGTAATTTCATATTCAATATGGATCGGTCATTAGGCAAGTGATTTGACGGTAGAAGTTATGTTAATTTAGGGTTTTTTCCCCTATAAGACAACCCTTAGTTCATATGAGGGAATTGTATTGTGGTTGTGTATTATTATTATTTTGAGAGAGAGAGAGAGAGGAGGTTGTGTGAGAGCGAAGAGGAAATTACAATGGATTTGTTGTAGGTTGTATCTCTTCATTTTGCTGGATAATATAAAAAGAACAACTAGTTGTTTCTCCGTGGACGTAGCCCAAATTGGGTGGACCACGTATATTTGTGTATCTCTTGTTGTATTCATTTTTGTATTTGTATTTCTGCAATATTGTATGTGTTTCATTGCTCTGTTTATTAATTTCTAACAACTGGTATCAAAGTCGAAGGTCTATTTGCCTGATAAACTCGCAGGAAAGAAGGGTTCATGGTTCAAGCAAGAGAAATAGTGGAAAATGGAAGGTTTAGGGTCAATAAATTTAAGAACAAAAAAATACCAGTTGTGGAAGATGTAGATGGAATATTATCTGTATCAGAAAGATCTATACCTACCATTGAGCGGAAAATCAAAGAAGTCGACGAGTATGACAAATGGAGAATGGGATCTTCTCGATATAAATGCACTAGGAACAATACGACTGTGTCTGGAAACGTTGACCACTTTCAACATTTTAAAGGAAATGACAATAGAATGTTTAATGACAACATTAGCCAAACTACGTGAAAAATCATCGACCTCAAATAAGGTATTTCTTATGAAGCACCTATTTAATATGAAGTTGTCAAAAGGTGGATATGTTGCTGATCATTAAATGAATTTAACATAGTTACAAGTTAGATAAGTTCGTAGGGGTAAATTTTGATGATGAAGTTAGTGCTCTGTCATTTTTGTGCTCAATGCTAGAAATTTGGAATGGCTATTAGTAACCTGCCTCTAAATCTAGTACTTTAAAGTTTGATGACGTTGTTGTTGTCATCCTTAACGAGGAAATGCAACAGAAAAGATCTAATGAGACATCAGGTAATGTTTTAACTGCAGAGACTAGAGGAAGAAAAATGGAAAGAGGAAGGAGCATAGGAAATCAGAGTAAGTCAAGAAAAGGCATATCCATATCTAGATCGGGGATAGTGTACTGGAAATGTGGGAAGAAAGGACACCTGAAGAAAGACTGCAAATCTCGGAAGGGAAAAGAAGGAGATGGACAATACGAGAACAATCATGAAGCTAATGTGATAGGCGATGTGTTTCAAGATGCTTTGATTATTTCATTAGAGAATATTATTGATGCTTGGATGGTAGATTCAGGGGCCTCATTCCATGCTACACCCGATAGGAAACATTTTCGTGACTATGTTCAAGGATATTTTGGACAAGTTCGTTTGGGTGATAATAAACCCTGCAAAGTCATTGGAATGGGTAAGGTTTTTATAAAGTAACAAAATGGAAACCAATGGCTATTGAAGGAGGTAAGGCATGTTCCAGATCTGAAGACAAATCTAATTTCAACAAGGCAGTCACGTGGTGAAGGTTGTGTAACTACATTCACAGGCAAAACCTGGAAGGTCATAAAGGAGTTCTTGTAATAGAAAAAGGAGAAAAGGTTGGTACATTGTATTTATGCAATGGCATTTCTAATTATGTTAATGCTTTAACCTCCACAGGAGCAGATACAACATTGTGGTATTATAGGCTCGGGCACATGAATGAGAAGAGGATGCAGATTCTTCACTTAAGAAATTTGTTGCTAGGTTTGAAACATGTTGATTTGGATTTTTGTGAGAAGTGCGTTTATAGAAATCAAAAGAGAGTCAAATTTATCAGAGTTGGGAAAGAAAAGAAGAGTGAAAAATTAGAGCTTGTGCATACAAATGTATGGGGACTTTCTCAGGTATCATCTCTCGGTGCCTCTCACTATTATGTTACTTTTATTGATGATGCAACTAGGAAAACCTAGATTTATTGTATTCGAAATAAATCTGATGTATTTGATACTTTCAATAAATGGAAAGATTTGGTTGAGAATGAGACAAGGAAGAAGTTGAAGTGTCCCAGATTAGACGATGGAGGTGAATACTGCAACAAAGAGTTGGATAACTATTGTTAAGAGCATGGAATTCCTAGAGAGAAGATTGTTCCAGGAACACCACAGAAAAATGGTGTGTCAGAAAGGATGAACAAGACAATCATAAAGTGTGCAAGGTGCATGAGATTGCATGGAGGATTTCCCTTTCAATTTTGGGAAGATGTTGTAGATATTGTTGTTTATCTAATAAACATAGGGCCTTCAATTTCCTTCGATGATGGTATTCCAGAGGAGGCATGGATAGGTAAAAGGGTAAGCTAGTCATTTTTAAAGACCTTTGAGCCTTTGTCCACATTAATAAAGAAAATAGAACAAAGCTTGAGGCAAAATCAAAGAACTGTGCCTATATTGGATATGGTGTAAATGATTTTGGTTATCGCTTATATGATTATGAAAATCACAAAATCATTAGGAGTTGAGATGTCATATTCAATGAAAATGTGTTGTATAAGGATTAGATGCAGGAAAATAAAAAGGAAAAGGAAAACAAAGAATACACAGTGCTTGATGAGATCACAGGAAAAGTAAAAGTGTCTTAAAATTATAATGATCAGCAACCACAGCAACAACATACACCTCAAACACCTAAGAGTGGCATTATAAGATCTATCAGGATAAGTAGACACTCTGAATGATATTGTCCTTAATTATATTATGTATTGTTGACTGATTTTGATGAACCATAAAGATATGAAGAAGCAATGTAGGTAGAAACGAAGAAGAAGTGGGAGAAAGACATGGAAGAAGAGATGGACTCCTTGATGCATAACTAGGTTTGGAACTTAGTCAAGTTGCCTGCTGGTAAAACAGCATTGCAGAATAAATGGGTTTACAGGTTGAAGGAAAAAGATGAAGGTAAACAGAGGTATAAGGCTAAACTTGTGGTGAAGGGGTTTGCACAAAAGAAAGGTATAGAGTTTGATGAATTTTTTTCTCTTGTTATTAAAATGACTTCAATCATAACTATTTTAAGTCTAGTGGCACCAAAATATTTGCATCTTAAGCAGTTAGATGTAAAAACAACCTTTCTCCATGGGGATTTGGAGAAAGAAATATACATGTAGCAACCACAAGGGTATGAGGTCAAAGGGAAGGAGAAGTTATTGTGCAAATTGAAAGAGATTGTTTGGCTTAAAATAGGCTCCAAGGCAGTGGTATCTAAAATTTGACAAGTGTATGTCTGAACAAGGTTATACTAGATGTCACTCTCACCATTGTGTTTA
>APFE030405725.1:87837-110309 GCA_000404065.3 Pinus taeda
AACAACACTTCCGTCTTTATAGTTGTGAGTGGTATGCTTCCTGGTTGCCATAATTTTGCTTTCCATTTTTCTTGATAACCTGAATGCCTTCTCTAATGAATCAGGTTCCCAAAGGCGAACATCATGTTGGATATTATCCTTTAAAGACCCTATGAACACATCAATCCTATGCTCCTCTGGAATATCTTTTACCCTTATGTTAATTTTTGGAACCTCTCAATGTGCTCCATTATTGAACCCTTTTGTTTGAGACTTATCAATTGGCTAAAAAAAGTGTTGCTTTTTGTATCCTCATAATGTGCTATCAATTCTTCCGTAAAAATTCCCCAAGTGATTAATTGTTTACGAGAGCAAAGCCATTGTACCATACAAACTGATTTGGTTCCAAATATAAATTTACCATATGTACTTTTTGTGTGTTTTGCACATTATTGAGATTGAAAAATTGCTCCATCTGTAATATCCATGTTGCGGGATCCTTTCCATCAAACTTCCTCATATCGATTTTTGGAATATGGTGCGTCTTCGATCCAACATTAGAGTCTATGAAATCATGATTAACCTTTCCTTTGTTCGCATCATGAGTTTCCTTTACTCCCCTTTCACCATTAATAAGCATTTCTTGTAGAAAATTTGTCAAATCTGCCTTCAAATCTATCTTCAAATCGTCAATCTTGGCTTCCACGCCCTTTATCTTAGATTCCACGCCATTTATTTTAGCTTTTGTTAGCTTTTAAGAGCGTAAAATTTGTTGCACTTGGTCTTGTAATTTTGATATATCATGTATCATTTCTTCCTCTTCTTCATGAGTCATGTTAGAGCTTTCAGGTTGCTTACTAGGTGTTTGCATTTTCTTTCCTCGGGGCATCAGTTACCGATACTAATGCTCTACTATGCCCTTTGAATTCCTTCAAAATAATTTTTCAAACCAAGCTTAAGCAAAAATTTAAAAAATCTACACACATTTTTTCACTTTGTAGGAGCTCAATATTGCCTCTGATGTATCTCTGTAATTTCGCATCATACAGTTCTGAAATTGCGACCTGCGGTAGCCCTCTGTGTCTTCTTTCCAATGCCACCAGTCTAACCCCAATTGGATTCTCCAATGAAGAGTTATGCCAAATCTCCCACAGTGACCTTATTATAGACTAATTCAGTAGAGCGAACTTGTACGACGTGCCACGTGTCCCTGTTTCGACCTTTTACTCTGAAAAATATATGGAAGAAACTACAACCCGTTCTCTTTCTGTACCTTCTTACGAAATTTCAATCCGATGCTCAGAGAGAAAGTTATGACGATTTTCCCAGGTCACCTGTTTGGAATGTAATTCAGGAGTCTTCTCAAATGGGTTTTTTTAAGCTTCTGAAACGTCGCAAAAAAAATGTTATAGCGAAAATTCCACAATGACCTGTTTGGAGCAGCGAAACCCTAGAATCCAAAGCTCTGATACCAAATGTTATGAAACCAGTTCAAGAAAAAGATAGAAAAGATAGATCAACGCCTTAAAATTCATCCTCTTCGAGGGGGCAACCTCCTTTACATTACATAAATGAACAATTCTTGGATGATTTCAAATGACAAAAACCTCATTTCATATATTTAGGAGTCTAAGGAGTTGACAATATAACCCACCGACCTAACAATAATAATATAAAGCCACAAAAATAACAATAGAGGGATTATATGGGGCACAGTAATAACAATATGGGCACAATAGGGGCACAACAATATTAATAAGGGGTACAACTACAATAGTAATGGGGTAATCACTAGTATTATAGGGACCCAACATAATCTTATGATGGGAGCTGCCACACCGCAATCACCTATTAATTTTAAAGCAGTTCTAGATGATTTCGGTAAGATCTCAGGTAGTGTGCTAAACAAGGGTAAATGTCAAATATTCTGTTGGAACACCCCTGTTTCTACTGCAAAATCCATAGCTAGGTGTCTTGGATTTGCAGCCTCCACTAGTTGGTCCTCATTCAAATATCTTGGGCTGCCAATATTTAATAAGAGGGCGTCAAGCAAAGACTGGTCTCCTCAGCTAGACAAATTCAAAGCTAAGATGCAAGTCTGGGGATCCTCGTGGCTCAACATCACCGGCAAAGCAGTGCTCATCAAGGCAGTCCTCAACAGTCTCCCGATTTTCAAATTCTCTGTCCTCCTGGCACCTATGGGAATCATCAAAAAGATGGAGGAATTAATCAGACAATTCTTCTTGAATGGTGGCAAACAAAATGATAAGAGATTTTCCCTAATCAATTGGGAAACAGTCACAAAACCAACTCTTGAAGGGAGATTGAATTTTAAAGATCTCAAGGTTTAAAATCTAGCCATGGGAGCCAAATTAATTTGGAAAATTATTGCTCCTAATCCAAATTGGGCTTAGATTGCTTTGTGGAAGAAATATTTCAGAGGAACGAGGCTCAGGTGTTTGGATCAGCCAAAAAATGCACTCAGAACTCTCTTCAACAACTTCATTAACAGAGTTGCTCCGATGATAAAAAATCACTCGCATTGGATCCCTGGTAATGGCAAGCGTATTCAATTATGGAGTGACAGAATACTAGATCACCCTCCTTTGGAAGAACTGGGAGATTTCACTACGTTAAAGACTTGGCTTGCTGAGGTAAACGTCCATACTCTGTGGGATATTTCGTGGTGGGTAGAGGATTCCTGGGCGGGCTGGAAACAACTCTCTATGCCCAGCGCCTTGCATTCTGAATGGTCTGCGCTCAGATCTCTTTTGCACGGGCTGGCCCCTATCCATGTAGGCAGGAAAGACGTGAGAGGCTGGAGGAAAAAACGAGTAGGTTATATAGTCAAGCAGGGATATTCTATATGCCTAGCGCGCCCCCACGTGCCTCCCAACCCTGCCCCTTGGGTAGGCATATGAAATTTCCCCTCTATTCCCAAAATATACCATTTTTGTTGGATCCTCTGTCACCAAAAAAATCCTCACGGAGGACAGACTCCAAAAAGGAGGATCCAATGGGCCTTCCAGATGCATTCTTTGCAAGGCAAAATCCGAAACTGCCCTCCATCTTATGATTGAATGTAATTTTACAGTCTCTATTTGGCAGGAATTGCTGGAATGTTGGAACTATGATCTCATGCTCCCCACTTCTGTTCAAGATTTATTTGCAGGCTGGATGACCAGATACCCAGGCACTCAACCAAAAAACAAAACGATCAGATTAGCTTGGTGCACATTGCCAAAATTCATTAGTTGGCAGGTTTGGCTGGAAAGAAATAGGAGGATTTTCCGGAACGAAGTTCAGGATCACAGAATAGTAGCCAACTCAGTGAAATGCCAATTAAGGGAGTGGCTGGAAGGCACAGGTAACGACTCAAATTTGAGCCAGCAAGACAGAGACCTGGGTTCTGTCCTTAACCTTAGCTTCCTCAAGCCAAGAAGCTCCCTTCCAGCTCTTGAAGATTGGCAA
This sequence comes from Pinus taeda, assembly GCA_000404065.3. Classification (NCBI taxonomy): domain Eukaryota; kingdom Viridiplantae; phylum Streptophyta; class Pinopsida; order Pinales; family Pinaceae; genus Pinus; species Pinus taeda. The sequence goes on from APFE030405725.1 coordinate 91,288, forward strand.
ATTAGGAAAAATGAGAAAGATTGTCAGGACTGGTTGTCCAATCAATCAATTCCATCCCTATTCTTCGATGGGGCAGCAAAAGGAAACCCAGGGAAGGCCGGAGCAGGAGGACACATTATTCTGCCAGACAATGCATCGCCACATACTTTCGCTTGGGGTCTAGGCCATACATCTAGCATACAAGCCGAGGCGTTGGCCCTCCTTCAAGGTGTAATCTTCCTCAAAGATCTGGGAATTCGAGAAGCAAATATCTTTGGAGACTCCCAAGTAATCATAAGAGCAGTGGCAACCATCTCCAATCCAGCAAATTTGCAGCTAGCAAGGTTAATTACAATAATCAAAAGCATGTCAAAGTCTCTTCACTTGACTTGTTTTCATGTTCTGAGAACAAATAATAAAGCAGCAGATCTTCAGGCAAACAAGGCAGTTCTCTTAGAGGCTAGAACTATTCTCAAAAATAAGGAAATCTTGTGGGCGCCTATCCCGTAAAAAGCCATGTTTTACTGTTTTTTATTAAATCAATTCGTATGTATCTTTCAGCTTGACAATTAGCAACAAAAGTGCACTTTAACAATTGTAAAAAGAGGAAGCATATCAGAGCAAGAGGCAATTCCCATTTGGTAGAAAGGCACTCTGAAAACTGCTCCTCCCTTTGTAAGCGATTGAGTGGCCATTAGCCAAGCATATAATGAAATCCCATAATCGTTCTTGTATATATATATATATATATATTACAACTAGTTATTAGAAGAAAACTATTTACTATAATTATAATATTATTCTATTACTATAAGTTATTACTTTTGACTTATTTAATTGGTAGCCATGATTTGACTCCTCAACTTGTCCTTATGATGAACCACACTAATTGGTTCCAAACGCGTCAACAAAGGTTTTCTACATGTGATTTACGCCAAAACTCTTCTTATAAATGTTATGGATCAGAGAAGCCTCAATTCAACAATATCATATAATTTATAAAATTAAAAAACTAAACGCAAATAATAATAATAAAAGAAAAAATTAAATTTGTAAAATTAAAAAAACTAAATCAGCAGAACTATTATTAAATTACAATAGAAAAATGAAATGTATTTGGTTTGAAGAATAAGTATGACTTCAAAAGCAAATATTAATAGTTAATCATATGGTTAAAAACGGAGTTGTGGAGGAATTGTGCAGACAGTCAAAAGTGGTTGGAAAAAAATTTCAAAAAATCTTGTAGAGGCAATGTTAATGGATTCACCACCATCAAAAGCATTTAAGACACCTAAAATTTTGAAATTTAACAACTATAACTTGGATTTACAAAAATCCTTGCCATACTGAAATTTCCATAACTTTCCATGTAACTCTTCCACCTCATTAAATGAAAGCTTTACCATGTTCTATAACGTATAACAATTTCCGAAATAATAATTTGTGAATGTTCTTTCAAGCTTTAAAAATTCTAAACACTTCTTATAAATTATACAACATACAAATAAGGATAAATCGAATCTTTATTTTTGACATATAACAAGATTTCGTGAAAATAACTTTACATGAAGATACGGACCAATCTCTATTTTAAATCTGTAATTTTTTTAATGGTATATTTACTGAAATTATATTTGTAAATTGTATTTATAGAGATATTATATTGTGGAGAAATTTATTTCTATAATATTTATTATATTGTATTTTAATTTTATTTATTAATTAAATAAAATAAAATAATTATTATTATTATTATTATTTTTTGGTAAATATTTTAAAAGAAGGTTTTGTTGTTGTTGTAAAAATTTATAATAAAAAAATTTACAAAGATAAAGCTTTATGTTTATAATGATTCATCAGAAGATTGTTGAGATAGTTATTGAGTGAAAGAATATAGGTGTGAAATCTCTGGAGTTACATTTGAAAAAAAACTATAACCATACTCAAGATATTAAACTTAATGCCTACAACACGTGATAAAAGTACAAAAAGTAGTAGATAGCTACAATTATTGAGTGAAAAAATATAGGTGTGAAATCTTTGGAGTTACATTTGGAAAAAAACTATAACCATACTCAAGATATTAAACTTAATGCCTACAACATGTGATAAAAGTACAAAAAGTAGTAGATAGCTACCTACAGCTGGAAATAGATCATAAAAATATTGTGCTAAAAAGTAGACGTAATGGACATATTAGTCCAAAATGATGATTGGAGAGAGAGAAGAGTTTTCATCTGTAATGTTCAGAGATGGAACATTGTTTATATGTGGAACATTGATCACTGCATCCTCATCGTGATGATCATTTGATTTTGTCCCTGAGTCAAAAACCACAAATCTTTCCACTCGATTTAATCAAACCACTATATCATCAAGGTCATATCTAATATCCCTTATAATTTTCTTGATATCCTCCTGTCCAACAAAGAGCTTGCAATTGTGTACTTATTTTTCCCGAAGTATTATAATTACAATGTTTCCATCTACCAATGTAGGGTGATTGAATGGAGAAAATGCAGTCTTCTCTTCTTGAATTTCCTAGGATTGGGAACCCATTTTAGAGAACTACCCCCTATTTCAGAATCAAAATGGTATATTCGATCCCCAAACTCCCTTGCTTCCAAATGCATAATCTCTTTTTTGACTTCCAAGGGAGCCACATAAAAAATGTTAGCTACTGATTCCTAACCAAACAATCGATGGTGTTTGGATGAAGATGTCACCGAAACACCTCCTCGGCGACAGGGAAGATGTTGCTCTGGTGTCATTTCCACAAGTAACCTGCTAATAAAACACAAGACCAAAACTTCAAACAACTGAGAGAATAAGGGATTGTTGACCTCCCTAAAAGGATCGCGCAGACACAAGAGGGATATTGAAATGATTGAAAGAGTAAATAGCTTTTGACCTTCGAACATAAACACCTTTGTAGAGATGAAGCGAACAAGTTGAGGATAACTGGCAGGAGGAAGAGTGATCCCAAAATAATGTTGCTTTGTCACTTGCATACTACTTTGAGAAATTTGAACTGATTGTAGTTGCATAAGACCAACTGCTTTCTAATAGACAAAGACACAACAAAATAACTTCATTGAGACCCAAAAAACTTGAAAACCAAAACATGATCGGGTTTGTGTGCTTTGATAGACCAAAGGGTGACAAAAGGCAGTATACCTATCAGAACCAGACCAAATAAATTCCTTGATACCATACACCACATACCAACACTGGGCAATTGAACGAAAAGCCCACCGGGTCAGAATTCTAGGAGGCTGCTAAAGGAAGTACCTCAACCAGTTCAAACAATGGACCCGACCTTGAATTATGTAAAAACAACACAAAAAACATGAACACCAAAGATATTGCAAAAGCAAGTTCTAAAACCAACATAGTTTCCCACGGTAACAAGGTAAGGGGAGTATGAGTACCCTAAGTTGCAAGACATGAGAGTTCTGAACCAATAAGTGAGGTTAAAGAATTGAGAAAATACCCAAATTATCTAGCCTATTGTCCACTACGACCTCTTGAGGTTGAAACCACGAACAACAACATAACCTCTACAACTGAAGAACATCAATCACATGATAACCATTTTTCCGCTACTGTGAACCCATGAAGAAGTTCATATAAATAGCTATCCGTGTAAAGTCACGACCACCATAATTAAAACATGTCATCTACAAATTCCTTGGCAGTAGCCAAGTGTACTGCAGACTCATACTACTGCTTTGTCACTTGCATACTACTTTGAGGAATTTGAACTGATTGCAGTTGCATAAGACCAACTGCTTTCTAATAAACAAAGACACAACAAAATAACTTCATTGAGACCCAAAAAACTTGAAAACCAAAACATGATCGGGTTTGTGTGCTTTGATAGACCAAAGGGTGACAAAAGGCAGTATACCTATCAGAACCAGACCAAACAAATTCCTTGATACCATACACCACATACCAACATTGGGCAATTGAACGAAAAGCCCACCGGGTCAGAATTCTAGGAGGCTGCTAAAGGAAGTACCTCAACCAGCTCAAACAATGGACCCAACCTTGAATTATGTAAAAACAACACAAAAAACATGAACACCAAAGATATTGCAAAAGCAAGTTCTAAAACCAACATAGTTTCCCACGGTAACAAGGTAAGGGGAGTATGAGTACCCTAAGTTGCAAGACATGAGAGTTCTGAACCAATAAGTGAGGTCAAAGAATTGAGAAAATACCCAAATTATCTAGCCTATTGTCCACTACGACCTCTTGAGGTTGAGACCACGAACAACAACATAACCTCTACAAATGAAGAACATCAATCACATGATAACCATTTTTCCGCTACTGCGAACCCATGAAGAAGTTCATATAAATAGCTATCCGCGTAAAGTCACGACCACCATAATTAAAACATGTCATCTGCAAATTCCTTGGCGGTAGCCAAGTGTACTGCAGACTCCAAGTTTTCACCATCCCAAAACAATGACCGAGAATGAGGTCATAAATGAACATTCCTCTGCTATCAGTACAAGGTCCTGTGATAACTAATCAATTATGGGAGAGGTTCTCCATGCCTGCGCAAACGAGAGAGGTTGCGTTAACCAAAAAAATGATCGAAACAAAAATTTTAAACCTTTGCATGTGACCTTTAATGTGATGAGACCTGGGTTGGTGGCTCCCATGGTGTGAACTGAGAATGTACTATGCGCAACCCATGTAGAGCCACGTGGAGAGACCAACTTTTTCTCTGAGAGTCGCCACCTCCATCCCCATACAAATTCTCTGCATGCAAATTATGATGCCTACTAGAAAATGGTCGTCGAAGGAAGACGACATGCCTGAGATTCTACGTAATATGATGTTATTCCAATGACCTTGTAACACCCACATTGGGAATTCTAAAAGAGGACTAAAACTCAAGAGGTTTTTAAGATTACCAAGTTGCTTACCAATAACAGACAATCACAAAGTGACTATGACAATCATGAATACACAGAAAACTTCTTGAAGATTCAAGATCTCAAAGGGGGAAATGCCTTTGTGATTACAACAATCATGACTACATAGAAGACTCCTTGAAGATTGAACATTTCAAAGGGGGAATGCCTTTGACACTGGCGTGATTTTCCCCAAGTTGACTATTTGTTCACCATCTTCTTGGATCAATGCTTTATCGCTCTTGCGACCTTGTTTTCTGGCTTCTTTGTCTTGCTTAGAGACCACTTTGAAATTCATCATTTGAACCCCAAGGCCAAATTGTGAAGAAGTTGAGCCTTGTTGTTTTTTTTCTTCTTGTTTCGAAGATAGGTGTTGTACAAAATCCTAGCATGATGAGATGGTATGTCCTTCATACCTTTTCCACTCCATTCTTTTACAAGGTCAACCAATCGTGGGTCATCCAGATCTAGATCTTCTAATAGTTATGCTTCAACTTCTTCTCAAAAGGAGCTAACCATTTCCTATGGTAATGGATTTTACTAGTGCTCTTCGAGAGACTTTTGAATGGGCTCTATAGGATTCAGTAGAGGGTTATGGTATTTTCCTTCTGTTGATTGCATACTTGATTGAATGTTGCCTTGTTATGAAGACTCCTTTAGAGAGGAGAGAGACTCAAACCTATTTCCAGATCTAGGGATTTGGTCAGGATTTAAGGTACCTTGAGGACTTAAATTTCTTCTTCCTTCGGGGATTTTTCCCAAATCATCTTGCTCTTTCTAAGAAGGGTGTCCTTAAGACGATTCCTTGGTATTCATCAAACAATCCCTAATAAGATGTCTGTATTCATGACAAAGTCTGCATCTAAAGGGGACATGTTCATAATCTAGAGACCGATTCCAAACATTATCTTGATAATAGCTATTTATGGAGGCCAGAAGAGGCTAGGAGATATTCATGTAAACACAAATCCAAGTATACATTATGTACCTCCCTCTCTTAGTAGCCTTGATAATTTGACAAAGTTGTCGATGACATTGTCGATGCCTTCAAGGGTTCCTCCTCCCAATATTCCTTAGGAAGAGAAAAGAGTCAAACCCACATCGGGGTAGAGGGAAGTCTTCCTTCTTTAGAATATACTGCACCTTCCAAAATAGCATGAAGAGCTCTACACTGTTAAAAAAATATGGTTCTCCTTAAAAAACCCTCGATTTGCCTTCCAAGTTGGAGTAAATGACTATGACGAATCCTTTTCCCTAGCTCAAGTTCTATTTGAACCTCGAGCTTCCATTTATTTCGGATCCACCCAATTGGATACTTTTCAGAAGGTCATAATGTAATGAATTTGCAGATCATAGCGTGATCCTGCATATATTGGTTATTTTCTCCTATCTTGCTAGATTCAACCTCATATTTTGGATCTTGCACTACCTTTGGCCAGAAACACCTTGGTTTTCTAACTTGCTAAGACGCATCCAATGGAAATTTCATTATTAACCAAAAACCCCACGTCGCCAACTACTCTGTGAAAAGGATGTCGAAGACGAGGAGATTCAAAGAGAATACTAGTATATCCAAATCATTATGAACTCTCAGAACAATCTTGCTAGAAAAAGAAGTAAAGCCCCTCTCATAAAACGAAACATAAACAACTATGATCATAGATGAATGACTTTCTTAACCAAAAAATGATATCTAATAAACAACTATATAAAAACCCCTTAAAATTTACTAACAAAACAAGACTTAATCAATATTTAATACTTAAAAAATGTATTTTTTTCCTTACCATTATAAATTAAATATAAATAAAATAAAAACATGCATTTCTAATTAATATTAGAAAATAAATTTATTTTGTCCACGGACAAAAAAATAAAATAATAAAAATCTTATTACCCTAATTCAATATCTACCTTGATTATGAATTTAAAATTAAATTTTCTAATTATATTATATTAATAAAACAAACCTATTAAATTTTAAAATATCATTTTAATATATGACAAATTTTGACAATATGTGAAAAATCTCTATCAAACTTTATGCTTGGAATCAACTTTTCATCCAGTTTTTCGCCACTTACTTCAAAAGTGTCTCTTTCACTAAACTATTATTCCCCCGGAATATTTTATGCTCATCCGTTCCAAAATGTGGAAAAATAAACCCCCACTGACGGCGTCAGTGGCCCCGCGTTCCACTTTATCATATTCTCACTGCGCCGTCTGTCGCCGTCAGCCCGTCTTGTAGTCCACATACTCTCAAGCATGTCGAAGGAAAAGCGGCAGGCGACAAAAGTGTGCTACACCCAGGTTAAAGTAACTTCAGAACCAGGTTAACTTAACCACAGGTAGAAGCTCACTGCACGGAAAAAAGACTATGAAAAAATAATGATAGATACATAGCCTAATCACAGGGTAAGAAGGAATCAAATAGTCAGCTCGCATACTTTACAATACTTTGCAGCATGAGAACGCATTAGTGATTTAATTCAGTATGGAGCTGAACGCATTAGTGATTTAATTCAGTATGGAGCTGAGCGCAGAGGGAGAGCTCTGAAACAAGGGAAATGCAAGCAAAATCCAGAGTGATTGGAAGAATTAAGGAACAGTCATGGTGGGTTCTGCTCCGACTCCCTATGTTCGAGCTCCAGGGGGATTTCGAGAGAATTACCAGGTTTCCACATTCTCCTTCACCAAATGCTGTTGCTGCGTATTCTCGCTCATATTCATAGTTGCGGTTATTGTAGGAGTAATAGCACTGGTGGTGTTCGTGGTACTAAAGCCCAAGAAGCCGGAATTTAATTTACAGAGCGTGCAAGTGCTGTCGCTCGAGACGGACCCTCCCCTCAGCAGCGCCCTGACCAGCATGGAAGTCCTTTTGACGTTGAATATAGCCATGGTTTTCAGTGCTCTGAACCCAAACAAGGTGGGAATCAAGTACAGCGGCAGCGAATTCTATGTCATGTACAAGGAAATGCCTCTCGGAGTGGCCATGGTTCCCCCTTTCTACCAGCCTTCGCACAGTAACACCACTGTTCAGACACAGTTGGTGGTGACCAGGGTCAATATACTGCAGGCTGCCGCGCTCGATTTGATCAGAGATGCCACGGTCAATGATCGAGTCCCACTGCGGATCACGGGGGACGTGGGAGCGAGGATACGGGTGCTTCAGATCAATTCGCCCAAAGTTGAGGTTTGTTCACTGCTTGTATGCCTTTTGCTTTCTATTTTTGTTGAAATGAAGTGGGAATTTTCGTTGAAATGAAGTGGGTCTCTGCCCTTTGCCTTGCATTTTCAATGAAATGAACTGTGTCTCTGTGCTTTGGTCTTTATTTTCAAAGAAATGAAGTCCGTCTCTTTCATTTGTTCTGTGTTTGCAATGAAATGAACTGGGTCTCTTTCACTTACTTTACATTTTCAATGAAACGAACTGGGTCTCTTTCACTTGCTTTGCATTTTCAACCAAATGAACTGGGTCCATGTCCTATGCTCTGTATTTTCCATGAAATGAACTGGGTCTCTGCTCTTTGCTTTGCATTTTCAATGATTGAACTGGGTTTTTGTTATTTGATATGCATTTTCATTTTTTCGTAGTCCCTTGCGTGGTGCTTATGAATTTGCTCTCTGTCCTTGGCTTTGCATTTTCAATATGAACTTGGTCCCTGTAATTTACTCTGTATCCTCTTTGCTCTGCTCTGTATTCTCAATAACGTGAACTGGGTCCCTGTCTTCTGCTCTGTATTCTGAATGCCATGATCTGGGTTTCCGTCTTCTTCTCTGTATTTTCAATGACATGAACTGGGTCCCGTACTCTGCTCAGTATTCTCATTGAAATGGACCGTAGTGAAATGTATCAGGTCTCCATTCTCTGCTCTGCATTCTCAATGAAATGAACTGGGTTTCCGTCCTCCGCTCTGTATTCTCACTGAAATGACCTGGGACCCTGTCCTTTGCTCAGTTTTTTCACTGAAATGAACTGAGTATCTGTTTTTTGTCTTGTATTTTCAATGAAAACAACCGGATGTTCGTGGAGGGTTATCAAGTGGGCAGAACTTTCCTTTAGATGGCAGAAGTTTTATTTGGCTGGAATGCTAGTTCTTGTGAACACGTATTACCTAGGCGTCAGGGTTTTAGCAAGACTAGTCCACAGTTGAAGAGCCGTCGAAACATTTGTGGTAGATTTGATTAATACTGAGAGGGACTATAACTTAAAATTCATGGAGGGTCATCAAATCTTGAAAATTAACGTGTCTCACTTTAGTTTGTTTGACAACAAATATATGAACTTCGGAACCTTTTCATATTCAAGATTTAAACTATAATGGTTAAAGAACTACAGAGATCAAACGAAGCTCATTCATGATTAATTTTCCATTACTTGACCGCACTTTAATTTGGCTGGAATGATATATCTCGTCAACATATATTGCCGGAGTAAACTTCATTTAATAATTAGGCGCTTTGGTTTTAGCAAGGCTAGTCCAGATTTGATGAGCCATGGTGATATTTGTGGGAGCTGCCACTAACATGAAGAGGGAATAGAACTTAAAAGTTAAAACTCATGGTGGGTCTTCAAATTGTGAAAATTATTGTCTCACTTTTAGTTTATTTTGGCAACAAATATATCAGTTAAGGAACCTTTTCAAATTCACAATTTAAACAATAATAGTTAAAAATTTACAGGTCAATGCTGGTTTGTGTGGTATTATCATTGCCTACACTAGTGCCCAACTCTCTGCAATTGGGTGGCTTTGGCTTAAGATAAACTCCTTGTAGCGTGGCAGGATGATTCTGTCAATCGAAGAAAAACTAAAGCAGTTTCTTCTTGCTTGTGTTGACTGGAAGCATTCATTCGATATTTTTTTTAATAGAGAATGAAATAAAATAAAGTACGATGTGGAGGTGTTAATCAGTTTTTTTTAGATTCATTAAATTTTGTTATTGATTTTTTATATGATATTTTTAATTCTTTTATTTGATTACTGTTTTGTAAGCCATATTAACATACTTCCATGATCTTTTCTGAGCAACTGAGACATAATATGGTGGTCAATTTAGACTGGTTTAACATTCAGGATATGGCAGGATTTTATCTACATATTTTAAGACTTCGTGGGAATGTTAAACATGTGTAATTCTTTCTACTGTAAATGTCTTTTATACAGTTGCCTGAGAATTCGAATTTCGGATTTCTAACATAAACTTTTGCAGACAACTCAAGCTTACAGACCTAAAGCCTAACACATTGTAAGCATTGTTCCTAATTCCAATTACTTGTAACTGTTACCACTACCTGAAATTTGGTATGTAATCAACTCTGAGCAAGTTTATAGCCCAGGCCTTGGAAAACTTACCAGTTCCCTGTTGTCAGTGGAGCTTGGTTGGCAAGGTTGAAATCCCCCAGCGGCATGTTACCCTCATGGGCTAGCGCTTGCATACATGGGCTGCTTGTGTTTTATTCCAGGTGCATGTCCTTTGACAAGTTTGGTGGATTAGATCCTGCCAGTCACGACAACTTGGTCAAAGGATTGATAATTGGTTTCACTAGGTCACTTCCTAGTGTTTACTGGAAGCATCTATCAAAAATAATTACTGTGTCCTGCCCAAAAAATTTCAGCCAGATGTCATAAAATTTTACTGCTTTCTACTGTGGAAACATAATTTTAACTTGGCAGTTATCATATTTTAACTTTGGCACATACATATTGGACTGTTCTTATGAGAACCAGGGTCAGCACCATGGTCCTTAGGTGCAGGGAATGACATTGAGTTTAGAAACGTTTTGTTTGAAAATCTTTCCACATAAAAAATGGGGGACAAGAGGACTTGGTCTTTAGCTTTCAATTTAAAAAAACAAGAAGTTTAATACATTTGAACACATCTTTTGTAAGAGAAGCAGTTTGCATATTTAAGGGATGTCTCTGATCATTATTTTGACTTTCTTTCCCTTGATTATTGCTTGTGCAGGTATCTCTTGATTGTCAAATAGTAATAAGCCCTCGACGACGTGCATTGACTTCTAAACAATGTGGTGTTGATGGAGTGAATTTTTAATCTAAAAAATCTTTTTTAAGAAATATCACTCTAGTACCATTTCAAACTAGATAACTAACAACTTGACACAGAAACAGCAGTGTGAATTCATCAAAGGGATGAAACTTGGAGACATCATGGCAGGTGACATCAGAGCAAACCTTATCTCAATATTGTCATTTATTTGGCCATGATACAGCTTTTTCTGTTTGCATGCTTTGGTGGCCATTTAGTAATTACTGTTCATGGGGCACCATAGCCGCAGCAGAAAGCCAGTAAATGTTTGCATGTTATGAAGTTCTTTATGTACTGTTCTATTGTAACAGATGCTGCAACCTAGCGTCTGGTATTGCCATATTATTACATTGTTTAGGGATTTTGTGTACTAGCTCCTTGTAATCTTTTTGAGTTCAAAGCATGGAGATTACATGGCCAATTTTATAACTGTTTGCAGGAAGGGGACTGAATCACATATCTATACCTCTTTCAGCCTCTGAACACAAATATTATAACGAGTTAACAACTACGAAAAGTGGTTAAGTTGGTTAACTGGAGAGAGATTTGTTCCTTAGGCTGTGTCAGCCAGGAAATTGTGCTTTTACCAACGTACTAATGCAGGGTTGCATTAGTTGTGATCATGAATTTATGAGTTCTCCTGCATTCCTCTCTTTGTAAATCAGTGATGTATCTATTCTTGGCTTTATTCTTCATGGTCTGCATCCATTTCTAAAGTTTTGAGTTTTATTGCATAATATTTGACCTAATCACATTGTCATTAGATGTAATATTAAAAACATTTCTAATTTAGAGAATGTGAAGCCAACCTACACCACATGTTTACATACAAATGTCAACATTAATGCTGCAAGCATAGCTAATTTGCTTGGGATGCTGCTACTACTCTGTTCACAGTTTAAATTATGAACTCACCATATTAGGAGGCCAGGCTTCTAAAACTAGGTAGCAGAGGCGCCATCAACCACCAGTGCAAAATTTCAGTTAAATGAGATAAAGTGGAATCTTAACTAAAATGTATGGGTTTTGGAGTCCTTGGTGCGGTGGAGGCACATATGTTTGCTCTAGTTCCAAAGAAATTTGATAAGCGTTTTATACCACCACATTAGACTCTTATGCACATCATTTGTTGTAAATATCAAAGTGTTGCACTTTGGCAAGTTTGTAGTTTAATGTGTACAATGTAACTGAAACTTATTTGGCAAAGTAGAAATGTACTTGCTAGATTATTCCTCTTCTTCATAATGCCAGTTACATATTAGGTGCTAATCCCATCTACCAGCCCATTTCCCTGTTTAAAGCTTTCACCTTTTGGGTACTGTACAAGCTAGTTTTCCATGTTTGGTATAAGATACTCTTTTGAGCAAGTTTTTTCTCCTTTCTCATAGTTAGACCTTGTTTTCTCACCTTGCTCCTGCATGTATACATAATTTACCTACCCATGTTCTATTTTAACTTTTTGCTTAATCGAATTTTAGCTCCCCACCTAATGCACATGGGTGCACATAGTTTGAAAACCGCAAACTGTCAAGCTTTAATCTGAAGTGAGTGGGTACGAGAGTGCGATGGTATTGTATGGTTCTAACCCTAATATTGGGTTAAGGCGTTAAACAATGCTAGTAAAAATGGAATTGCTACTACTAGTACAATTTTGGTTTGAACAGGGTGTACTTCTGGATGCACGTGAAGTCAAGAAAATGAGTGTAAGGCCTTAAGGAGGCATAATCTTGAGAATACAAAGGTGAACTAGCTTAAGGAATGATCTTCTAGAATGAATAAATTGAATTAATGAAATCAAAGAGTCCTTGACATGCAAACAAACAAAATCATACCAGTAACATTAAAGAAGGGTGTCTAATAAGTTGACATAGGGGGTTAGAACCTCCAACAACCTAGATCCCAAGCTTAAATCCACTTGAAGAAACAAAAGAATCCTCTCCTTGATTGTTGGGATCCAATTTTCAACTTGTGTCCTCGATGTTGTAAGGAATACATATTTGAGAAGTTGGAGAAAACATGGAGCTTTTGAGCTTTGGGTGAAAATTGAATCTAGATCCTAATTAGTGTTAGTGTGGTGTTGTAAGATGGTGCCTTTCTAAGTGATTGAATGTATGATTTTGGAAGTTAGCCAGTCATTAGAGTTATTAGAAGCATAGGAGTTCAACTAAGAATTTAAAAGCTAAAGAAGGATAGGAGGAAGGTACTTAATTTGAAATATAGACCCCTTTTTTTAGGTAAATGAGATGGGAATGCCCTCCTTGTAATGTCCCCAAATGGTTAATTACCCATGGGAGGACGAAATAACCTATCCAACCCCGTAGGCTATCGTCTTGATAAAGGGGGAAAACCCAATTATCCAACGTTTGGGGCAACATTGGGTTAATTTTGGGTCAGCGAAGCCCAAATTGGGGGTTGCACTTGCAACCCCTCACAATTGAGAAACCCCATGAGGGAATCTATAAATAAAGGAGAGTTGGGATCATTTTGGATCATCAATCTGGATTGGATATCTCTGCTTTCTTGAGCTAAGGCTCAGAGGGTTTCAAACACCTTCTCTTTGATTAGCTTTGGTGGAGGTGATCCCACCCTATCTAATCTTTCTGTAATTTCAGTGGAGCTGATCCCACCCTACCTAGGCACTCTTTTTCCTTGTTCTGGCACAAGTCGTAGAAGCAATTATGGTTTGGTTTAAGAATCGATGATTTTACTTTGTTCCGGCACAACATTTTATCTTGGAGTTTCACAACCAACCCCCTAATTCTGGCTGGTTCGACATGCAAGGAAAGGGTCTCTCTGTGGTTACTAAGGCAACAAGTTCAGTTGAAGGCAACGAAGGCCAAGTCTTTCCTATGACCATTGAAGGTACCCTGTCCAGAGCAACAAAGGACATCAAACAATACATCTAGAGCACATATGTGGCAATGTCTCTCTCCTAAGGCCACTCAGGATTGTGTCTAAGCTCCAAACAACCCCCACGTACTAGGGCATTCTTTGAGGTTTGTCAGTGACAACATTTGTGGATTAAACCATTTGTCAGTGCCATCTTTGAGGTTGATCGAGGCAATGACCTCCGTGTAAGGCTTGTGGTGTAAATCAAGATCTTTCGGGCAATGAATTTTCATGGAAATCCAGCTGCCAGCTTGAAATTTGCCATCGGGGAACAATGACACCTTTTTGAGATACAACGGCGTAGTTGATTAGGTAGTTCTCGATCACAAATAACGAAACTATCAAGGTACCCAAAAGATTGCGTGGAGTTGGACGAATAATATTCAGTTGTGGCATAACAACAATCTGGTCATAAACATAGTACGTTGATTCACGTTGATTGGTGGCACAATGACAATCTAATCATAATTGTGGCACGTTGATTGACGACACAATGAGCAATTTGAATGTAATTGTAGCCGCATCATCCCGGGACATATCTGTGACGTTCTTAATCCACTAAGGTGAGGCATTCCTTGTGACACTCAATACATTAATTTATCAAATGGAACTTGTTGCAGGGGTAATCGAACAAATCAACAATAACCAGATTATTAGTGTAGCTGCCACATAATTAGCTAGTTACAGTTACAATATTTGTCTATTGAATTTCAACATTGTACTCAGAATTACATCGATGATTTTTGGTGGAATCGGATTACTGTGTTTTGGGTAGTTAACCCTAACTCACTATGTTGATAGAGGCAAGAGTTGCAGATAGGGTGTAGAAGGACCAACAATTGTGTTCAGGGTACGATCAAGGAGCTGTCATGGTGCACAACATCAACTAGATGATCAATGTATCTTGTTCTTGTATTCTTGTGTTAGTGGGATGTATGAGGGCCATTATCCTTGGTACGAGAGCCCTAGACAACTGTGTTACAATTTGTTAATATAACGAAGTTGGGTTGTTGAAAATTGTAAAAAGTTGTTTATATTTTGTGCACTAGTAGACTAACTACTGTATTTTGTTCCGCTGTGCAAAGTAGTTTGTTGTGGTATTAGATTGGTGGTGTTAGTGATTCTAAGATCCTAACCTAGATTCTAGTATCTTGGAAAAACAACACTTCTAAATGATTTTTCTAGGTGCTTCTAATCATATTTTCAAAACCATTTTCTTTCAAAGATATTAAATATTGAAAGGGAAGGAGTAGTAAACAAGGGGCAGTAGTAGGAAATGGTAGGTTGAACCCCTATCTAGATTACAAAGATGGCATCAATGACCTAGATGGAGAGGGACTTGAAGGAACTTGGTTCATTGATTATAATGTTTGTTGGAAATTGTAATGGAAAATCATTGCATGTTGAAGATAATTTTTGAAGAGCATGGATAGGATTTGTGAAGTTGCAAGTGTAGAAGTGGTGTATGTGTGACAAAGCCACAATTAGTGAGGACAATTTGAGTGCGCTAAAGTTTCTTGCGAAAATGAATTCTAGTTCGGGACAATTTTAGCATTGAAGCTAACATGGCAAAGAGGAGATGACATGGAATAGATTGATGGCATTAAATAAAATGATGACATGGATGGAATTGTGGGAAAAGTTTGACTTGGTCAACTTTGGTCATTGGGTGGTTGTGCACCAAACTTGATCATTGGAGATTGTACGGAGGACGTGGTCAACTATGATACTTGACTTAGTCAATTTTGATCACTCACCCATATTTATAAATATGTAATTGCCTCTCAATTTGAGGAAAATGAGTGAATGCATGTGAGCCTGAGAGATAGTACTGAGAGCCAGAGTTTTATAAACTTGTGACCCATAGGGTGTATGTTTGTTTTGTGTAAGCTAATGGGGCTATAGGTTTCTTCTATGCAACTCTTGAGAAGCTTTTTATGGCAATCTATGTTGTACTGTACATTATTGTACATTTTCAGTTTTTCAGTAAACTTTTCAACAAGTGTGTGATTGCTTTAATGTTTGTTGTTTTGAATTTACTGGCTGAGTTCCATTATTGTTAATATGTCACGAAGTGTTAAACTATTAACATGGAATTGTTAAGGAAGTTCCATTCTAACTATTTGGTGTTGTTTGCACATATTTGTTGTGATACTAATTTGCACTGTGTTGAAGAGGGACATTGTTTTGTAGAATGGCTTGATAGGCTGCAAGTATGTAGTGGTATTTAAGATTGATTCGTGTGATTAGATGGGCTCTAAGAGCACTATTAGTTATTTTCCTGGGAAATCCGTGTGTATTGTGTAGGTTTACAGTTTTCCTTGTTAGCTTTGTTCCTTATTATTACATTGTGAGATACATCAAACAACTACCAAAACAATAAGAACAGTGACATATTATATATGCTGCAAGCCAAGGCCAAAACCCCTCCTCTTGAGGGGAAAACCCTTAAATCTCTTCTCTTTTTATAGATCCTTCAATTGACGAATACCATGACCTATTGACTTAGACAAATACCGTCCAAGACCAATATCAACTCGGTCTCCTACTGCAAGAACTTCGACCTCCTACTGCGAATCCAAAATTCTGTTTCTTGACAACTATTGCAACTGTTGCTGCTCCTCTTAGAGACTTTGATCTCCTTCATATAGCCTTCTCTTCCCTTCACTTTCCTTTCCTTGAGACTTAGGGCTAGTGAGATACCCTATGTGACCTTTGCTTGACTTCTTTTTCCTCTTTCCTTCAAGATTGAACCAAAGATAGCCCTAGCGTAGAAAGCCTAACTTTGACTGGTACGTGGGAGAGAGGTAACTAGCCCAAGAACCTCGATCTTCTACGATCTTCCTTTTCAACCTTCCTTAGTCCTCTTCTTCGCATAGAAAGAGATGTGAGTGAGTGAGTCAAATGGAGGACAAGTTCCTCTCTATATATAGGCTTCTTCAAGGTTAGACGTGGCTCTTCATGTAGGCCGACTTGATAGCTTTTAGGCCGACTTGATCTTGGAGGTATTTCGACACTTTAAAGACAATAATTTTTTCTTTACAAGGTACAATGTGCCCATAGGGTCTTCAATATATGACAATGACACTTAAACCTAGGACAAACCATAGAAGCACTCAATGGGTGCTTGACCTATAAAATAAAAGAACTTGAGCATGAAACCCATGCTCCAATAATAATAATAATTTCTTTTCATTTTATAATTTACAAGAATACATTTCATACTTATGAAAACCGAACCTAGTTACACATTTTTCAACACTCCCTCTAAACTAGGGAGGTATTCATAAGAGGTACATGGTCATTCTCAATTTGAAGAGATCTCATAAAAAGAGTCGGATTGGTAACCCATCTGTCTAGCATCATATTTAACCAACATTGTTACATAGCAAGGCCTTGACTAGCAACTCTATCTCTCCACAAGATCAGAGCACAATGCTGGCGAGACCAATGATTTATAGACACCATCATCATTGTCTCTCAAGGTAAATACGCCACCCGGGTGTTCATCGAGTATGACCTTCCATTGGACTATTCTTATCTTGGGTAGCTAATCCTCAAAGAATATCGGTCCACGACAACTCTTGTTTTGAATGCCCTACCACATTCTCAAAGAGTATCGAATGCCAGATGGTTACCCAATCCTACATTCTTTCTTCCCAAGTTAAGACAAGAATGTAGTGTCTATCTCTCCCTCTCAATTAGGGAGGATACATCAACCAAACCAAGTTTGTCTCTCAAGTATACAAACTTCTTGTTTGGAAGTGACTTTGTCAATATGTCAGCTACCTGCTCATCACTGGAGATATACTGTAGTTGCAGAACACCATTTTGCACTAGCTCTCGAATATAGTGGTACTTGTTGTTTATATGCTTTGTCTTTCCATGAAACATTGGATCTTCAAATAAATGTATACAACTAGTGTTATCACAAAGTATCACTGTGGGGTTCATCGATTCTTCGAATAGGTTGGATAGCAGCTTCCTCAACCATACTGCTTCTCTACTTACTTCATAGGCTGCAACATATTCAACCTCAGCACTAGTCAAAGAAACTGTGTCTTGCTTTCTGCTCATCGATGAGACCACAGAGGCTCCCAAACTGAAACATCCTCCCATCGTGCTCCTTCCATCTTGCTCACTGCTTCACAATTCGGAATTTGTATATCCAATCAGTTGGACATCATTCCCTCTATCATACTTCAGACAATAGTAAATGGTTCCTTGCAGATATCTCAAGATATGTTTTGCTGCTACCCAATGATCATGCTTCAGCTCCACTTGGAATTGACTGAGAACATTTATTGCAAAGCATATGTTTGGTCGAGTATTCACCAAGTACATCAATTAGCCAATAAGTTTCCTATACTGGGAAGGATCCACAGGGCTACATTCCTAACTCCTTAGTCTTTTCAAGTTTGTGATCATCAGAGTGGTCATAGGTATGCAATCCATCATGTCAAACCTTTTCAACATCTTGATCACGTACTTTCCTTGACCCAAATAAACTTCATGAGGTCCTTGCTAGACTTCTAGTCCCAAATAGTAATGCATCATCTCAACATCCTTCATGTCAAATTCTGCTACCAGTTGCTTCTTACATCCTTCAATTTGGCCTTCCACACCTGTCAGGAGAAGATCATCTACATACAAAAGAATGATCACGGGTTCACCATGTACAACCTATGAAACCAGATTCGTTCCCCTGAGCTGTTGTTTCCCGAATTAGGCGAATCAAACATGATTCGGTCGGATTTGTGTTCTTCCGATCGTGTTGGATCATGTCGGATCGAGACACGATCTTGTTCGGATCGTGTCTCGATCAGACACAATTGTGTCCCGATTCTGGGGCACGAACCCCGAATTTGGGCATTTTGCGCGGCGTTAAAAGGCAATTTTGCCCATTCTTTTTTCACATTCACTTCTTTTGTTTGCTGTGGGTGTTTGGAAGCAAAGAGCAAAGGGTGTGGGAGCATTTTCAAGGAGATTCAAGCAACAACTAAGTGCATTTTCTCTCTATATGCTTTTTTATTACAATAGTTTGCATTTGCATTTCTTTTACAAATTTGTGCATTTTTTGTTTAATTTTTTATAGCATTCACGGCTCAATCAAGGGCAACAAGGAAGGGGCAAAGGGAGGGGAAGAATGTCCCCATTGGAGATGCCCCTCCTCTC